>BQNB010032895.1:9302-35241 GCA_026074375.1 Tanacetum coccineum
TTTCAATGATTCACCTCTCACAGGAGTTAACACACCTGGAAGTGATGAGAATAGCCTGAAACTATAGGATTTGATGTACATGTAGTCAAATGTTGCTGATATAAAGGGTTGCTGAAGAGCTTTGAAGAATAGTTGCTGCAAAGATCAAAAGAGATGATTTGAAGTGTTGCAGATCAAGACTAATTCAAAGAATTCTATTTACAACATCCTCAGGAAGCTCAAATAGTTTAAAGTGAAGATCAAGAATATATTGAAGGAACTTGAAGTTCACAAGTGAAGATCAAGTTAGGGGAGGATTGTTGGGAAATAGATTGTAAAAGACTTAATACTGGTAGTATAACAGTTAAGTCTGGTAGTAATAGTTAGTTCTGGCAGTACTAAGTTAATACTGGCAGTACTAAGTTAAGTCTGGCAGTACTAAAGTTAGTACTGGTAGAGTAGCAGTACTAGAGTTAGTACTGGTCATATTTAGTTAAGTCTGTTCTAGTTAAGTCTGTTTATGTAACAGAATAGTAATAGTTATCTTAGAGATATCTTAGGAGATATCTTAGGAAAGGATATGTATTATCCTTTGACACGTTTGTAAAGCCCATTAGGGTTTCCTTGGTGTATAAAAGGAACCCTAAGGCACAATGTTATGTACGTGATACGTGATTGAAATATCAATAGAAGCATTAGAGCTTAATAGCAAATTAGTATTATTGTTTCTTCTTAATTCTTGTGTTAAGATTCCGCATTAACACTTGATATTCATAGTCAGTGTCTCTCACATAGTTGATTTGGATTTATTCAAGTTAGCTATCGTCTTACAAAGGCTGTATAGATCCTAAACCAAGGACCTACAAGTGGTATCAGAGCCTGTAGAGGGACTCTGAGAAAGAAGAATCACTAGAACCACAAACTACACTCTCCTACGATTCTTTACAAAATGTCTCAATCTGCTAATGATGAGTTCTCACAACATCTCAGTGATGATGAAGAATCAAACCATGAAAATGCATCAGAAACCTCAGTGAGTATGATCTCTAGAAGATGAGGATGGATCAGTACCTACAGTGCATTGATTACACTCTATGGGAGATCGTAGAAAATGGTAATGCACCCATAGTAACAAAAACTGTTGATGGTAAGGAGACTGTTATTCCTCCTACAAGTGTTGAAGAGAAAGCACAAAGAAAGGAAGAATTAAAGGCAAGAAGCACTTTGTTGATGGCCTTACCTAATGAGCATCAATTAAAGTTCAACTCCTACAAGGATTCTAAGACACTGATGCAGGCAATTAAGAATAGATTTGGAGGTAATGTTGCTACAAAGAAAACTCAAAAAAATCTTCTGAAGCAACAATATGAAAACTTTGTTGCATCCAGTACAGAAGTGATTGAGCAAACCTATGAAAGGCTTCAAAAGCTAATTAGTCAACTGGAGATGCATGGTGAAGTTATCTCTCAAGAAGACATCAATCAGAAGTTCTTGAGAAGTCTGTCACAAGAATGGACTATGCATACTATTGTGTGGAGGAACAAACCAGAGATTGAGACATTGAGTTTGGATGACCTTTTCAACAACCTAAAGGCTTATGAATCAGAGACATTTGGGGAACATTCTAGCTCAACCACAATCACACATGTAGCCTTTTGTCTTCTAGCAGCACTATAGTGTAACTAGAGAGTTTTACTGCTCAGTATGTTAATACTGCTAGCACTCAGGGTGCTGTTGATAGCTCAACAACTATTGAAAATTTAAGTGATGGATTGATTTATTCCTTCTTTGCTAGCCAACTAAGTACTCCACAGCTTGATAATGAAGATCTACAATAAATCAATCCTGATGATCTAGAAGAGATAGATTTGAGATGGAACATTTCTATGCTGACTATGAGGGCAAGAAGATTCCTAAAGAATACCGGAAGGAAGATGGACATGGCCAATAAAGAAAGAATTAGGTTTGACAAGTCCAAGGTGGAGTGTTTCAACTGCCATAAAATGGGACACTTTGCAAGAGAGTGCATGGCACCCAGGAATCAAGACAGCAGGAATAGGGAGCCTACCAAAAGGACTGTGCTAGTTGAGGAAACTACTTTAAATGCCTTAGTGTCTCAGTGTGATGGCCTTGGATATGATTAGAGTGACCAAGCAGAAGAAGGTCCAACCAATTTTGCTCTCATGGCTTATTCTTCAACAAGTTCAAGTTCTTCTACAAACTTTGAGGTATCTAATGACTCAAATTATTGTTCATCTTGTTTAGATTATGTAAAAGACTTAAAAGAACAAAATGAACGATTAGTTAAAGACTTAAGAACAGCTAGGATAAGTGATGTCTCTTATAAAACTGGTTTAGAATCTGTAGAAGCTATACTGTTAGTCTTTAAGAAAAATAAGTCTGTATATGAGGAAGATATAAACTCTAATGTGAATCTATTTAGTGATTTATATAGTAGTGATAATCTTAAAAAAGAACGTTAGATTTTAGTACAAAAGAAATGGATTAGGTTAACTTACAGTACAAAATTTGAATAATTTCATCAAAAAACTAAGTAAACTTCTAGACAGTCATGAGGGAAATTTATTTTTAATGGATAGAGTAGTTAAAATAGGGTTAGAGGTATAATTGTTGTCCCACCTCTTATTACTAGGAATTTTATGCCACCAAATCTGATTCTAGTTTATCCTAGTCTCGATTTTGATTTTGTTGATGTAAATGAGTTGTTAGGTAATATTTGTAGTTTGAAATGCCTACTGTTGAGGACTAATGAACCTGTAGGACTTTTTGGAAAGAAATGAAAGCCCCATTATTAAGGATGGGGTATCTGATAGTGAATGAAGCAAATGTACCTAAAAAAGGTAAAATAGTTGGTGTTGTTTATAAACCTAGTTTCTCTATGATAAATTGTTAAGTTACTGAGCAATGTAAAAGATCTCCTAGGAAAACATCAGTTGATAAAAATAGGCAAAACACACCTAGTCCTAGAGGGAACAAGAGAAACTGGAACCAACAGATGTCTCAAAAATTAGGGAGTAATTTTGAGATGTTCAACAAAGCTTGTTATGTGTGTGGTAGTTTTGATCATTTGAAGAATGATTGTAATAACTGGTATAATGATGGAAGATGTGCAAAACCAGTTTGGACCAGTGTTGAAAGGGTGAACAAACATAATTTCTCTAAACTAACTCACCCCAGTACAAAAAGGAACATGGTTCCAAGAACAATCTTAACTAGGTCTGGCCCAATTTTAGTTAATGCTGCTAGACCAGTTAATACTGTTCAATCAAGAACAGCAGTGAATAATGTAGGAATCATGAAAAATGTTACTAATAATGCATATTAAAGTACTAGAAGGCCTTTTAATAAAATAACAGCAGCTAATAATAGTAAATTTACTAAAAAGGTTAATATTGTTAAGGGAACAAGAGTTAATACTCCAAAAGTAGTTATTAGTGCTGTTAAGGGAAACAAGGGAAATGATGTTAAGGCCTCGGCATGTTGGGTTTGGAGACCAAAGCACAAAGTTTTAGACCATGTCTCCAGAAACAATGGTGCATCAAGATCTTTTAAAATATTTGACTATATTGATGCAATAGGCAGAGATCTAAGTCAGTAATAGCTTGGGTCCCAAAAGAAACTTAATTACTCTACCATTATTACAGGGTAATCCTAAGAAAGATTTGAAGGATAAAAGATTGATTTGAAGTGGATGCTCTAGGCACATAACAGGAAACAGATCCTATCTTACAAATTATGAAGAAATTGATGGAGGATTTGTTGCCTTTAGAGGAAATTCCAAAGGAGGGAAAATTACTAGGAAAGGTAAAATAAGAACTGGTAAATTGGACTTTGAAGATGTGTATTTTTTAAAGGAACTAAAGTTTAACCTCTTCAGTGTCTCACAAATGTGTGACAAGAAGAATAGTGTTCTTTTTACTGATACTGCATGTGTTGTTCTGTCTCCAGACTTTAAGTTAACTGATGAAAGTCAAGTTTTGCTTAAAGTTCCTAGAAAGGATAACATGTACAATGTTGATTTAAAAAAATGTTGTTCCTCAAGGAGGTCTCACTTGTCTCTTTTCAAAAGCCACACCAGATGAATCTAATCTTTGGCATAGGAGGCTTAGACATATAAATTTCAAAACAATGAATAAACTGGTAAGGGGAAACCTTGTAAGAGGTTTACCTTCAAAACTTTTTGAAATTAATCAAACCCGTGTTGCTTGTCAGAAGGGAAAGCAACACATAGCTTCTTGTAAGACCAAAACAGTCAGTTCAATCAGCCAACCATCACAAATGTTGCTGGTATGTGCTTAATTACACATACCATTTTCCATTAAAGACGGACTTAAATGACTAAAAACGTATCAAAAATACATTGTATTTGTATGTTTGCATTTGTATTGTGCAGGAAACGGATATTCAAAAAGGAAGCCAAAAATAACCAAACCAAGTACGGGATGGAAAAGACAAAGTAAATCCGAAGCCAAGTCAGTCAAAGTCAAAAGTCAACCAAGTGAAGAAAATACAACTTAAGGGACTAAAATTGCCAAACCTCAAGTTGTATTACAAAATAAAAAGACAAGGGTCGAAATTGCAAACCGGGTGAAGTTTTGCAATAAGGTTATAAGAAATGAGGGGACTAAATCTCCAACATCCCCAAACTTCATCTTTCCCGCACAAAACAAAACCCGGTACAGAGTAAGGGATGTCTCCTATACTTCTCCTGCAAAACACTCAACCCTCGATAAATCATTTCAACCCATCCTCTACCCCCGCCACCCCAGATGTATAAGTGCCATCGTTTGGCAATCTTCACCATTCCCAAGTATTTTCGATGGCTGAGATTGGACTCCAAGAAGCACAAAAGAAATTGAGGTTGGGATTATTTTCAGAATCACCTCACGAACAATACATTTGCGTTTTTGTCTCTATAATGAAACACTGAAGAAAGAAGAGAAAGAGTCCAAGAGAGAAGATTCGAATATTAAATAGAGTCTTTTTGTAAACCTTTGAGTTAAGTTAAGTTAGTTTGTTAATGTTTTTAATTCTTAGAAAATCTTAGCTTATTTTTCAGTCATTTTCTACTTTTTACTTTCAGCTTTTGAACACTTTCAAGTTTTATGCGAATTGGAGGTTTTAAGTTTAAGTTACAATTCCAAGTGTTAAGTTTCTTAATTGTGTTGTTTTGTATCAAAAAGCTCTCAAACACAGCTTGTTTACAAGCTGCTTTAAATATGTAAATTTCAAAAAGTTAAGTAGTTAAAGAGGAAAATCATTCAAATACACACAGCTTATTTTATGGGATGAATAAGCCAGTTTGGACGGGCTTTATGGACACTACTAGCTTGTTTTTTGCAAGCCTAGAAGCTTATAGATTTCATGGTTTAGCCCTGTTTTGAGCGTAGGGTGTGTAGTTTCTCTTTTCTCTTGTTTTTCTTATTTACTGAGAACTGTTTTATTGCCTTTTTTTGGTAAATCTGTTTATATAAGTATTCTATTTTGTTATGTAACAATTTGTTTTTAATAATTTAGGACTAAATCAGCTTAATATAAAAAGAAAAATGATTTGTGAAAACTTTAAGGGATATTTTGAACTAACAGTACTAACTCATAGTTAGTACTGCTAGTTCACTTTTGGAACTTTAAAACTAGCAGTATTAACTTAAAGCTACCAGTACTAACTCCAAGTTAGTACTGTTAGTTGAAACTGTTAGTACTGGTGGTTCATTTTAGCTTATCAGCTTATTATTTCTGCTTATTTAAGATTTCCTTAGCTTTTTAGAGTAGATTAAACCATTTTTCCTATATTTCTTTTTAAGAGTAAGCTTATTTTCCTTTTCAAAGTATTTTCAATAATTTATCAGTTTGCAATTTTTAGCTCGTTGCCATTTTTAGCTTATGCTAGTTACTTGTTCTTATGCCTGAGTGCTTATTAGGGTTAGTTAGATATCTGTTTTAGCTTATTTGCTTATTTCTTGTTTCATTGTGTTTTATTAGAGCTAGCAGTACTAACCTTAAGCTAGCAGTACTAACTTAGAGCTAGCAGTACTAACTCCAAGTTTAGTATTATTGGGTTATACTGTTGTTTACTGTTGTTAGTACTGCTGACTTTTCTACTGCTTAGTTAGTTAATTCGATTTTTTGATTTTGTTATTTAAGAGTTAGCTTTAGCTCTATTGATGTTGTTCTTAAACCTTATTTGAGCTTATTTGTGTCTTAGTATAAAGTTTTAAGTTGTTTTTTTCATTCTAGCCCTATAGGCTTGCTTTAGCTTTTTCCTTGCTTCTCCTTCTCGCTGCATTTGCTCATTGGTTAGCACCCAATCATTCCTTGTCCTATTCAAACATCAATTATCAATTGTTCTTTCGATTTTCTATTCAAGCCTCGTTGGGACATAACGACCCGGGAACACTCTATACTGCTTCCGGTTTAATTGGTCTCGCGGATTCTGATTTTCCAATATAGGCTTATATTTAGTTATACATAAAAGGAAGTCGATTTACGCAAGTCAAATTTTGGGTCGTTGCAGGAGGCATGTGAAAAAGATTATTTGATATCGTATTCGACAATTTGTGTTTTAAATCTGTGAATATTTTCTTCTACAAAAACATAAAAGTACAAAAATATTTTTCATTTTTTTTATTAGTATATTATCATCTAAAAACAATAAGAAAACAAAATTATAAAAACAGTTTCCATAAAAAGAAATAAAATTCTACAAATGGTAAAAATACCAAAATTATAATATTCTCAATTGAGGTATTATCGATAATAAAATACACTTCCGTGTGAACTTGTTGGTCCGCAAATCGAACAAAAGATTAAAAAATTGCCATTTTGTGTCTCTTACGACATCGGCTCACCTGAAAAGTTAAGATAAGCTATAAAGTGGTATTAGGAGGGTTATTCTTAGGTACTAGACGAAAGGAGAACGAAATAAGTTCGCGCTATTCCTTACTCCTGCCGTCAACTGTGTATTTATCTTTTTTGAGAAGCTACCGTTAAGTTTAAGTAGATTATTTTTGGTTAGAAGGTTGTCGCTTATCTCTTGTCTGGTAACAATTAGCAATTGTGAATAAACCATTAAAAAAACAAAAAAATAAATTCTGTTTAGTGTAAATTTTCTTTTTATATTTCTATTTTTGTGCATGCGCACTCGTTTCTCAAAGCCCGTAAACGTCGACCAACAACAAGTCCGACAAACTCTGTTGATATCACAATCTTGAGAAGCAAATATACAATCCTCCCATAGTTGACGATGGTGATGTAATCGTACTATGGCGCTATTGCTCGAAGCAACCACCGAGGAGTTACTGAGGATGCGATCGTTGTTCTCGAATATTACCTGTCGATCAACCTTTGAAGATCAAGCATGTATATCTTAATCTTGTTCTAAATCAAGCAATTCTTTTGGACACGATAAAGAAGACCACATGCTCACATTCCGGATATTTCAACAAGATCAATTCTACGATGAAGTCCCGAACGTCCGAGTACGTCTGGTTTGTTAAGCTTATGCTTTTCCCATTTGCCCTAGAGGGAGCAGCCCGATTTGGCTTGAAAAAGAGCCCCCTCAAATCAATCCTACTTGGGATGATTTTGTTTCGAATTCTTTAAAAATTCTTCCCTCCCTCTAAACAACAAATATTCGACATGAAATATAGATTTCAACCAAAATTTTGATGAAACGTTTTACGAGGCATGGGGGACCGATTCAGATTCTTCTTAGGGATGCCTGACTTCATGGGTTTTCAGAATTGCATCAACTCGATACATTCTATAATTCCCTAAATTCGAATGATCAAGATTCATTGAACTCCGCTGAAGGTGGTAACTTTCTGGATAAAATGCCTCAGATGATAAAAATATCGTTGAGCAAGTCCAAAAGTTTATGTGTCAATCACGATTGCAAGGCATATATGGTTTCCAAAGTTGGAGTCCGAGCTCTTCCACCCTAAGTTTCATCTCGATATTGATGAGCTGAAGGATATGGTTAGAGCATTGATTCTCGATAAGAATAAACCAAAACTCAGCTCTCGCTCATGTATAAAGCAGTCGAGCCAAAGTTGTGTAACTTGCGGGGTGGTCAGTTTCTTACAAAATTGTCCAGCCCCGATGGCAAGATTTATAGCAACAATATCCAAGAGTTACGTGTAACATGCCGCGCAGTTAACTAAACAGGGAATGCCAGTTACCGACCTCAGTTGTGCTAAACCAAATTCGACCTCCCGGTTTCCTCCTATGCTAAAACCATCCAAACAAACCAAAATCGGGGGGGGGATCAATTTCAACCAAAAATCGGGGGAACAATTTTAACCAAAATCGGGGTAATAGTTTCAATCAAGGACAAGTTTACCAACCCCAGATTAATCAACCCCCGATTTTTCAAGCTCCAGCTTACCAAGCTCCAGTTCCACCATCACCAGGTGTGTCTAAACCAGATTTTGATAACTACGTCAAAGCTAATGACGCAGTTATGCAAAATATGCAAAATCAAATGGCAAATTTAACGGACCTGATCACCAAATTCATAAATAGTAATACCGCTTCTACCTCGGGCTCGGGTTCTCTTCCAAGCAACATAATTGCTAACCCGAAAGGTGATGTGAAAGCAATCACTACCCGAAGCGGTGTTTCCTATAATGGACCTCAAACTTCTTCTCCTCCTAAAGAGAAGGAAAATAAACCCGAGGTAACAAAGGATACGGTGCAACCAAGCACCGAAAACATCCAACCTCCGGTGGTCCAAACTAATGACCAAATTGGTGAGCCCGTTGTTGCTTCAAAGAATAAACCAACATTGCCTTATCCTTCAAGGGCCAACAAAGAAAAGTTCCATGAAAAAGACGATCTTCTAGCTTCAAAATTTATGGAGATTTTCTGGAATCTCCATTTCGAGCTAAGTTTCGCGGTTTCGCGGATGCTCTCCTACACATGCCTAAATTTGCACCAATGTTTAGAAAGCTCCTCAATGACAAGGATAAGATAATTGAGTTGACAAAGACACCGGTAAATGAAAATTGCTCGGCGGTTATCCTAAAAAAGTTTCTCGAGAAACTTGGAGACCCCGGTAGATTTCTTATACATGTGACTTTCAGAGATGGATAATCGCTTAGCCTTGGCCGTTCTCGGTGCAAGCATCACCTAATGCCTCTTTCCATTTGGAAAGATCTAAGTCTCACCAGCTTTGACTCCAAAACCCAATGATTCTTGAACTTGCCGATTCGTCTTCGAACGATTTCTACTTCTAATTAACCGGCATCGCCGAGGATGTTTTCGTGAAAGTTGGAACGTTTTTCTTTCCTGCCGATTTTATGGTCGTTGATTATGTTGCCGATCCTCGGGTTCCCTTAATCTTAGGAAGACCTTTCTTGAGGACGGCACGTGCCTTGATAGACGTTCACGGTGAACAAATGGACCATTAGCCATGATGACATCTGTGGACTTTCAAAGTTGGGTGATACTAAATAATATTTCTCCTACAAATATCATTGAATCAAACCGGTTAACCGGTTGATGTTATTGACATTGCTTGTGAAGAATATGTTCAAGAGTATTAAAATTTCTGAAAGTGGCAATCTCCATTCCCCTTCGGACCTTATGATTGATTCTCCGCTCTCCATCTTTCACTCTGTGGAGCGAAAGTGATTTTCTAATGGAAGAGATCGATGAATTTCTTGAACATGATGAATTCAATTTCCACCGGCGTTGTTGACGGCATCTATGATTCTCGAGGGAAGATACTGTTTACTTGAGCAATTGTTAAGTGTGATAAATACTGACCCAAATTCCTTCGTCAACAGTTTTGTGAATTAATGTGGCCTGAATTAGTTTACTCTTCATGTGATCCTCACGACCTGGTACTCAAAAGAACGTTACATCCAATACTGAGTAGGTTTCTGAGGGGTGATGACATAATTACCGTCATAATCACTAAAAACTTGTAAGGTGAGGATAATAAAACCGCCTGATCAAGGTTCTTAAGTCCATTAAACTTGCCAATTGATTGGAGCTTTCTGATTTTATGGGGATAGATCCACAATTTTGACCGAGTAAGATTTTGATGGAGGAAAATGCCAAACCCGTAGTTCAACATCAGAGAAGGGTTAACCCCAAAATCCATGAGGTTATTAAGCAAGAAGTTATCAAACTTCTTGATGCCGGGTTAATTTACCCTATCTCTGACAGTCCTTGGGTAAGCCCGGTTCATTGTGTCCCTAAGAAGGGAGGCATAACTGTGGTGAAAAATGAAGAAAATGAGTTAATACCCACTAGGTTGGTTACGGGATGGCGAGTTTGCATCGACTACCGAAAACTCAATGATGCAACTCGTAAAGACCATTTCCCGTTGCCATTTATGGATCAGATGCTTGAAAGATTAGCCGGAAATGAGTACTATTGCTTTTTGGACGGATTCTCCGGCTACTTTCAGATTCACGTTTGACCATGATCAAGAAAAGGACCACCTTCACTGCCTTACGGGACATTTGACCTATCGTCGCATGCCTTTTGGGTTTTGACAATGCAGCGGGCACGTTCCAAAGGTGTATGGTTGCAATCTTTCACGATATGATTGAAAAAACCATGGAAGTCTTCATGGATGATTTCTCGGTTTTCGGTGATTCTTTCTCCTCTTGCCTTTCCCATTTAGACAAAATGCTCCAAAGGTGTGAAGACACCAATCTTGTGCTAAATTGGGAAAAATGCCACTTTATGGTCAAGGAAGGCATAGTCCTTGGCCATAAGATTTCTAAGTCCGGGATTGAGGTTGATAAATCAAAAGTTGATGTCATTGCAAAATTGCCTCATCCCACTACCGTGAAGGGTATTCGCAGTTTTCTCGGTCACGCCGGATTCTACCGACGATTTATTCAGGATTTTTCCAAAATCGCCCGGCCTATGACCCACCTCCTTGAAAAAGAAACTCCGTTTATCTTCTCGAAGGAATGCATCGAAGCATTTGAAACCCTCAAGATGAAGTTAACACAGGCTCCAATTCTAGTTGCTCCCGATTGGGACTTGCCCTTTGAAATCATGTGTGATGCAAGTGATTTTGCTGTTGGGGCAGTCCTAGGGCAACGTAAGACCAAGCACTTCCAACCAATACACTATGCAAGCAAAACTATGACTGAGGCTCAAGCACATTACACTACAACGGAAAAAGAATTACTTGCCGTAGTGTATGCTTTCGAGAAATTCCGGCCATATCTTGTCTTGTCCAAAAGCATAGTGTATACGGACCATTCGGCTCTCAAGTACCTGCTTGCTAAGCAGGATGCTAAGCCAAGATTGCTCCGGTGGATTTTGCTGCTCCAAGAATTTGATGTCGTTATCCGTGATAAAAAAGGAGCAGAAAATCTCGCCGCAGACCACCTTTCTAGACTTGAAAATCCCCATCAAAGTGAGCTCGAGAAAAAGGAAATTACGGAAACATTTCCTCTCGAGACACTTGGGATGGTTACTTTTCGTGGTGATGATAATGCCCCGTGGTTTGCCGATTTTGCAAACTACCATGCGGGGAATTTTGTGATTAAAGGGATGTCGTCTCAGCAGAAAAGAAAGTTTTTCAAAGACGTCAAACACTACTTTTGGGACGACCCCTTTCTATTTAAGATCTGTGCGGATCAAGTGATTCGGCGTTGTGTTTCGGGGCAAGAAGCTTTTGACATTCTTAAAGCTTGCCACAGTGGACCCACTGGGGGACACTACGGTGCCAATTACACCGCTAAAAAGATCTTCGATTCAGGTTTCTATTGGCCCACGATCTACAAGGATGCCCACGACTTTGTCACCCGATGTGACATTTGTCAACGTCAAGGCAAAATTTCGCAACGTGATGAGATGCCACAAAACTCTATCCAAGTTTGCGAAATCTTTGACATGTGGGGCATTGATTTTATGGGGCCGTTCCCGTCTTCAAGAGGGAACAAATATATACTCGTGGCCGTTGATTATTTATCAAAATGGGTTGAAGCAAAAGCGCTCCCCACCAATGACGCCCGAGTTGTTTGCAAATTTCTTAAATCTCTCTTCGCCAGATTCGGTGCCCCTCGTGCAATCATAAGTGATCGCGGAACCCATTTTTGCAATGACCAATTTGCAAAGGTCATGTTTAAATACGGAGTCACTCATCGTCTCTCCACCGCGTATCATCCACAAACAAGTGGACAAGTTGAGGTATCCAATCGTGGTTTGAAAAGAATTCTTGAAAGGACCGTGGGCGAAAATCGTGCCTCTTGGTCGGATAAACTGGATGACGCTCTCTGGGCCTTCCGTACAGCTTACAAAACACCCATCGGGTGCACTCCGTACAAGCTTGTATATGGAAAGGCATGTCAAATTCTCCGGTTGAGTTTGGAGCCACAAAGCTTACCTGGCCCTTAAGCATACAAATTTTGATATCATAACCGCGGTGATCATCGCAAAGTTCAACTCCCAACGAACTAATGAACTTCGTGATCAGCCTGACGAAAATTCTTTAATTTACAAGGAGAAAACAAAGAGAATCCATGACTCCAAGATCAAAAATCGCGTTTTCAACGTCGGTGATCGAGTCCTCCTCTTTAACTCTAGATTAAAGATTTTCTCAGGCAAGCTTAAGACCCGCTGGAGTGGACCATTCACTGTAACCCAAGTTTTTCCATATGGCACTGTCGAGTTATCCCAAAACTCCGGGCCAAATTTCAAAGTGAATGGTCATCGTTTGAAGCACTACTTTGGAGGGGACATACCAACCGAGGTTGTCCCGGATCTCCAAACGTTCCCCATGGACCAATAAATTCGGGGACGGGTCAAGCATAGCGACCTTAAACAAGCGCTTCGTGGGAGGCACCCCATGCTTATCAGTAGTAGTAGTAATAAATAAGTGTTTTTGTGTGAGAAGGCTTACCTCTTCCATTACCCGTGTTTTGTCCATGTTTTGTGTGCTTTGTGTTGTATGTCCAGGATTTCCCGGATTGTGAAGACTCTCGTGCTCGCAGTTTTACCCTTCATCCACAAGAGTTTCACATCCTCAGCTTCATTTTGGGAATCCAGTATCCAAATCTAATCGACTAACGTTTTATCTTTTGGCACACTTAATAAACGGCCTTAGATTTACGTAGGTACCCCTTTAAAACATCGAGGACGATGTTTAGTTCTAGTATGGGGGGATCTTCGATTTGATTTTTGCCTGCAGTCGTTGTTATCACGTAATCCTGTTTTTACCACCAAAATTTTTGCAAAAATACCAAAAAAATGAAAAAATTTAAAAATTTCAAAAATAAAATAAGTGTTTTGTCACAATTTTGACTTTCCTAATGGGTAGAATGAGAATAAATTTTGACTCGATCGGGCGTGTTGAGCCCTAGCTTTGTCCCTTAACCATTTAATAAACGAAAGTTTATTAGGCTAAGCATTCGCGGATCCTTTTATTAGGGATTTTAAATTTGCGAAGAACGAAAAATGATAGTGTTATTTACAAGTAGGATGCTAAACAAGGATTATTTGGAAATCTTAAAAGCTTATAAGTGTAACTTGTCACTTTTTCTCCCAGAAGCTCTTAACCTGACTAATAAACGTGCTTAATTTTGCTTTAACTTTAAACCGACATTTTCTAAAAAGAAGCTCTTTCGGAAACGAAAATATTCATCTTAGTTCAGCTTTATACTTGAGTTTCTAAAACGAAATTTTCTCTATTTACGGAAAATATGTTGTAATGAAAAAAAAAATAAAAAAAAAAAAAATAAAAATAAATAAATAAATAATATAAACTGTGGGCTGATAAAGGTTTACTGCATCTTGCCGGCTCACAACCGATGTTGCAGTCTTCAAAACAAGGCCCATAGTGAGATAATAAATCAGTAGGTGTTATCAAATAAAAGCCGTCGTCAGACTAAGTCACTACATCTATCGGAGCGTGGCCGATGTTGTAGATCATGTAATTATGACGGAGTATATATATAGCAACAAATGAAAATTTTAATGGATAAATGATTTCTTTTTCTACACTCAAGTATAATTTTGGAACTTCGATAACTTGCTTATAAGATCTTCAAAAGTTTGGTGGTTGCTTTCCCCCCCCCCGCCCCCGTTTTTTCCCCCCCCCCCCCTGTCCCCCCTTTCACTTTTTTTCCCCCCCCCCCCCCCCCCCCCGTAGATTATTTTGATAAAGTGATTCTCCGTGGTGTGTCAAAAACCTGGGTACTTAGCTGATAAGGCTGAACTTCCGAGAAGAAAGGTCGCTACATGTGAATAAGTCCACCAATGAGATCATTAAACTTTGATGTTTGCCGTCTTTGAGAATAATTGATTATTATACCGTAAAATCTAAAGAAATTGGCCTAATAAAGGTGGAGTATCCCCTATTACATTGCGAACATTCTCCGTGGGGTCTAACCCGATAACCTAAGTCAGAACTCGGCTGGGATCTATCGAGAATTGCTGGTGGTGGGTGATCTAGTCTTTTTTCCCCAGATTTTCTCCAGAAAATGTTATGCACATAAACTATGCTACTTTCTAAAATTGTCATCTAAATTTTTAACTTAAAAGAACACAATCACTTTAATTGAATAATTATCGGGAGCAAAAGTTGACAAGTTATAATTATCAGTAGTGTTAGCATCTTTACTTGTACTTAACGGTGATTTCGTTTTACCTTAGCTGGACTAGTGAAAAATACTAGGGACGATGAATTATTCCATTCGGACATCCGTTAGTATTGATTCAAGGGCCGGCTTACTCGTTCTATGATCCCAGTGTTGATAAAATAAAGGAAGTCAAACATGTTAAGAAAAGAAAAAGGAAAATACAAAAATAATTAGGGATATTTAGTGTAACGGGGGATAAAAAAAATGGTGACAACGGACTTGCAGAACTCGTGTATTCCTTATTTCCCCTTGCGAACACCTAGCTACTTTTCAAGGTTATTAGTCGAGGGGGATCGAGATTCTTAGTTTTCGTAAATGTTTACTTCATAACATTGCGTGAGGACATGGCAATACCTTAGTATGGGGGATTTTGGTATGTGCTTAATTACACATACCTTTTTCCATTAAAAACGGACTTAAATGACCAAAAACAGACAAAAACTGCCAAATATATGTTTGTTTTGCATTTGTATTGTGCAGGAAACGGATATCACACAAAAGGACGAAAAACAAAGCCAAAAACGACAAAACTGGGCACGGAATGGAAAAGTGTGAAAAGACGAAGCCAAATCGAAGCCAAAAAGTCAATCAAGTCAAAAAGTCAAACAGTCAAAGTCAAGAGGAAGTCAAAATCAGAAGAAATATAACTTGAGGGACCAAAAATGCCAAATCCCTAAGTGTATTACAAGAAGAAAAAGACTACAAGGGTGGAATTTGCAATTTACTTAAAATACAAGTAGAGGGGGCAAAACTGCCAAACCCCCATACTTGTATTAACACAAGGACTGTTTTTGCAAAGACATATATAAGGTTGAGGGGGCATTTCTGCCAATCCCTCAAACCTGTATTATCAAAAAGGACTAAGTTTGCAATTAGAGATATAAGGTTGAGGGGGCATTTCTGCCAAACCCTCAACCTTGTATCACCATCAAGGACGAAATGTGCAATAAACAATATAACTTTGGGGGACCAAAGTTGCCAAACCACCCAAACCTTTCCTGTCACCCTTATAACAACTTTTCCCGCCCATTTTCCCCCCCAAACCACTCACGGGTATTCCCACCTCCCTTTACCCTGCAACTCAACAAAACCCTTGGATAATCCCTCCCCTTCCCCTCCACTACCACCTCTACCAAGAAAAGTTGCCAACCTGGCAAACCTCACCATTTTCGAGCTAAATTAAGGGTCAAGATTGTGATCCGAGGATACACAGACTCAATCAAGGGCCAAGACTTATTTTGAGGCTTCTCTCTCACCAAACAAACACACTAGGAGCTTTTTCACTCAGCAAGAAAGCACAATGCCTTGAAAGGAAGAACTTGGGTTTCGGGTATAAATACCCCCCCCCCTATGGATGCAAGAAGACATCTTTTACCTTTCAGTTTACCTATTTTCTTATGTAATTCAGTCAAAATAGCTTTTTATTTTTAGAATTGTACTCAAGCTTTTGATTAATGAAAATTTGAAAGTTCTTCATAAATCTTGTCATCATCTCTTTTATTTCAGCTTTTGATTGTTAAAATTTGATCTTAAAAGTTTCTCAATATCTTCTTTAACTGTTATAATCAAGCTAAGTTATAGCTTAGTGGTGATTTCAAGTTTGAGTCAAAAGTTTGACTTGAGAAAGTCAAACAAGCAAAAAGTGGAACTTGGGTCAATATTGGAAGGACCTATGGGTTTATGATGCAGAATTATGTTGGACTTAGGGGATTTTAGGATTAGAATCTAGGTTCCTTTTCATTGGACTTTTTGTAAGTTTTCATTTTTAATTTTCTGCATTTATTGTTAATATTACTGTAGCATTGTTTTTTTCAGCTTATTGTTGCTTATTTCCTGTCCAATTTGTGCTTATCTATGCTTAGATATCTGTCTTTGAGACCCTTAGTTTTAATCTCCAAAAATTAGCTTTAAAAGTCTCTTTTTGAAAAATAAAGGGGTGTTTGGGATAACCATTAAAATGGGTCAAAATGGGATTTGCAATGGGTCAGGTCATTTGGTTTACTTTGTCATCATTTTTAAGTAAGTATTAAGCTGTTTTGAAAAGTTTTTAGAGTTAAAAGTTGGATTTTAAAGATTTAAGTGTTGAAGGTTCAAGTCTGTGGAAATATGCTATCTAGAAACAGCTTATTTCATAAGCTTTAGATAAAAAGTCTTTAGGTATCACTTTTGTGTCTGTTTTGAGTTCAAAATGAAGTGTCAAAAGAGAGTTTAAGACAGCCTTTGGTCTTATGAGTTTTTGGTCAATTCTGTCAAGTTACATCAAAAGTGTCAAGTAGCCTTTTTCATGATCATTTTTAGGTAAGCTACAGTAGGATTTAGGATTTGATTTTTGGAGCATAAGTAGTTTTTAGGCCATACTTTATCTTTTTGTGCTTATTTCCCATTTTATAGCTTAATTGGTTGCTTATTTTCAAGGCTGCAATTGCCACTTTACCATTTTCATAATCTGTCAAAGCCACAAAGACCTCCCCTGGTGCAAAACAGCCAATTGGCACCCCTTTTTCTTGGCTTATTTAAGCTGGAAAGCTTAAGCTTTCTACATTTTTAGAAAGCTTATAAGCTCTTTAATGAACCCCCAAAGCCAAGACCTTGAAACACATCTAAGTGGCTTATTTTTACCAAAGAAGGCATTGAGGCTGTTTTTCAAACAGCCTTGAGCTCAAAAACTCAATTAGCTTATTTGAGCTTGTGGCTTATTGTTCTTGCTTATTCCTTGTTGCATTAGGTGAATTAAGTTAGTTTAGACATCTTTTTAAGAAATTTAGCTTATTTTGAGTGTTTTAGAGCTTATTCTCAAATCTGCCCAAAATTTCCCCTGGTGCAAAAGCCTGTTTTGACAGCTTCTTTAAGCTGTCATTCATCTTACCATTTTCTTTCTTTTTAGCATTTTTTGCTAGCTTATAGGGTGTGCTTTAAGCCCCTATAAGCTCAGCCATTGGGTCCCACTTTAAGGGCTTAAAAATAAGCCCCAAAAGTGCCCCAAGGGCCTTTGTGGCCCGTAGCCAAACCCCCTTTGGCTTAATTTGCTTATTTTAGCTTATTCATCTTTCATTTTTGCTTATTTATGTTTAGGGTAGCTTATTAGGTTAGTTTAGGTTAAATTTACATTAGTTAGTTTTGCTTAGAGCTTATTGCAACTTATTTGAGTGCTTAGCCTAAATTTCTAAGTGGATTAGCCCTTTTGGAGGGGGGGGGGGGGGTTAGTGAGTAGAAAATTTAGTGTGTCTTTTTGATTCTTTGGGTGTTACTAAATGAATGGGGATTCTGATATGGTGTCATTATTGTTTTTTATACTTTTCTATAATATTTACTTGCTTTTGTTTTAATGATTCAGTAAGAGCTTGAATATAGCTTTTTTTTTATATATAAATGTTAGGTGTTATGTTACTAATATATTACTAGATACTAATTATTAAGATACCGGCCTAAACAAATTTAATTCATGCCAAGCTAAGGCTATTATACAAACCT
Organism: Tanacetum coccineum; assembly: GCA_026074375.1. Classification (NCBI taxonomy): domain Eukaryota; kingdom Viridiplantae; phylum Streptophyta; class Magnoliopsida; order Asterales; family Asteraceae; genus Tanacetum; species Tanacetum coccineum. The sequence goes on from BQNB010032895.1 coordinate 27,386, forward strand.
CAAACACCACTCCACCGGATAATAACAAACATAAAGGTGAATGCCTCAAATAAACCTACCAATAAACAAAACAACAATAAACACAATACTGACTAAAAAAAACAGAAAACATAAAAAAGTCCCCAACACAAATATACAAACCAATCACATATCAAGAAAACAATTCAAATACAATTAGCCATCAACGACACATAAACCTACCCAAATTATAATCACAACTAAACAAATTTCAAAGCTTAGAGCTCTTTCCCATTAGCTAAATTAAGGGCCAGCCCAAGCTACAATCCCACACTACCGAAATCCTAAGAACGCACGATTGCCTTTTAATAGCAATCAATTGCATAGATTCTAACCATTAAAAAACAACCCCACAATGACAAAAACTCAGCCTTCCGCTTTCTTAAGCCATTTCTGCCACCTTTAAGCCCGTTTTCCCAGCTTAATTAATGAGCTTTATTGGAAAACAACTTGTTAGTATATCAAAAATGCTATAAATAAGCCCTTTTTTAAGTTGTTAAAAAAGATTTTCAAAAATAAAAAAAAAGTGGAAATAGGGAAGCAGGAATACAAAGACTCGAAACCCCGACCTCTACCACTCTCAACCCTTTATAAACATCACACACTACCGCTGCGCCCTTGGGTCTTTTCTGTAAGACCTTTGGGCGCTTTGGTATATAAATGTGTTTTGGCCCATTAAGCCTATAAGCTGTGTGGGCTTATTTCTCGGCTTATTTGATAAGCTGGTTTCCCCAGTTTATTTTTCTTAGGACCCTTAACATTTTAGCTATTTTGTGTAAAATGTTCATATTTTTTTACAAACTTTTAGTATTTTTTATAATTTATTTTCTTTAAAAACTTTAAAAAATTATAAAAAATAAAATACTAATCAGAAAAATATAAATCTTTTTTCTAAAATTTTATTTTTTCATATATTTTGTAGAAAAATAATAAAAAGGTTTCTGAGATTAATTATTTCAAAAATTTACTTTTTAAAGAACGTGATTCGTTCCGTTCTGTCTTGTACTCGTTTTGGTCAAACGACCCTCCATATTTTAGTCTCAGTTTTTATAAACTTTCGTTATTGTCATTTTAGAATCTATTTTAGCTTTAAAGTTTGTTTTAGGGCTAATTTGCAAAATTAGGGTTTTTAGCCCTCGGTCTTTCGTGCCCGTTTTTAGGTTTAAGTATATATAGCTTTCATTTTTTAGGTTTTACTAATCGTTTTTGCATATTTAACTTGTAGAAATAGAAAACCAATCATACCTTTGTCATATTCAAACATCAATCATCAATCCGTCATTTGATTTTCCATTTAAGCCTCGTTGGGACAAAACGACCCGGGAATCATACTTCCGGCTACATATATATTTTATTTTGGTGAACTTTTGACCATTCCTTGTGTAAAGGTAATTGGTTGAGTGTTTGCTTATATTATAAAATATATATATATATATATATATATATAGGTATATATATATATATATATATATATATATATATATATATATATATATATATTATTGACGAATCACCATCTTGTAATCTTTGCCTTCTTGTGAGCTTGTAATTTTTGGACCGACATGCTCATACCTTTCTTTGTCTTAAAAGCTTGTATAGTCATATTTCTTGAAATTCTTTAACTTTAACACTTCGTCATTTCAAGGAAGACGTGTAGTATCAGAGTAGCGGAAGTCTTTTGAAACATGTACTTGAGCTTTCATAATGTCTTTACATATGTTGGTCGGGCATGAGCATGTGGCATTGACTTCAACTCATCGAGACTGATGCTTCACCACCATATGATTGATCTGCAAATAAACAGTTAGCAATAAAGCTTGTGGACGAATATGGCTTTGTCATTCGACCGTGTTTGGTTAGATCAACCTTCGGTTTTGTGAGTACCGACCTGTGATCAGGTAGATTTATCTTTAAAGATGAATCTCCTTGACAGGATTTCCAGCTTGTAGTATTGAATTCTCTAATATGTGAGTATTAGATTCATCGTACTTAGCTTGTTCTCAAACCAAAACGTCTCAAAGCAGACATCACGGTAAGAGTGAATCGGTAAGTTACTATCTTCCCGATTGAGTCGTCAATTCGTGTTCAGCTTTCCTATGTCCAGATACCCTTGTGAGGCTTCCCATGGACATAAGATTGAAAATTGATTTAGGAAAATCAGTTGGTGTGTTAAGATGCAAACGGTTTTATAACACACCAACAGTTTTATCTTTTTCAAAATTCATTCGTCAATTCATAAGCTGGACCGAATCGATATCCAGTATCACAAGTTTGATCCATGTAGGATCTCACAAGTCACCTACCGCAGAGCTTGTTTGATGTTGGCTCTGGAAGGATTTCCATCGTCACTGTGAATACTTAAGTATCACTCTGATGTTCTGGCAATATCACAAGGATAATGCGTAGGACTCTTAAGATATTTCTTGTTTTCACAGTGTGTGATTTAACAAGTATATTTTGAATTAGTGTCCTAATGAGATTTATGGATGATCTCTTTTATGGCTCTAGACTCGATAGTGCACTTTGGTTTTAGTAATCGAAGGCTGGAGCAGACTGCCACCTTTTCAATATCAACTAACTCGGAGTGAGAAAGTCGATAGAAATGCGTTTATCTCTGTGAGAAATGAAACAAGAGTCTTTTGAGAGACCTTGAGTGGCTAGGGAGGGTTGTGCATTGCATCACTGGGTCCATGATGACTATCTTCAATACCAGACAACAGCTTAGTGTTTCTGATAGCATATGTATTGACCCGGTTTCTGCCTAAGTGTATGGAGGGCTTCTTTCTTTACACCCTTTATCCTTACATTTCTTTTTAATTCTTCAACCCCTTCAATGCTTACTGAGACTTTATAACTAACACTTTGTTGGGTTTGTTCCAGTGCTAGTTCTGTCTCAATCGGCGTTATTTCCTTTTCTCACTTTACTCCTTTTTTATATCATAACTAAGGACTTTCTAATCTAACTATTGGAATGTCCCTGGGTAGATCTCTCTGGTTCTGGATGGATCATAGGAATGAATACCTAATCTTAACTACCTTATAACTCTAATTAATTACATGGTCGGTCTATGGGTACTGTTCTCGTTACCTTAAAACCATATTGGAAAAACTCAATCAAGGTACTTGTGATATGTATATCAAAACATTTTGTACCTCGACGGTTTTTACTTTTAAAAAATGCTCCCCCTCAACACGTGCGTCGATATTCGAAAACGTTTAGCACATGAAGGGTGAAGCTCGCACTTGAGTCCTTAAGATCACATCTTTAGCCATATATTTTAATCACATTTTCTCCCCTTATCAAAAATGTCAAATCTCTTGATATTTTGGATATCAATTGATTCAAATATGTTTGAAAACTGTTTGGGGAGAGAAATGTTCTGATTATTAACAAGCCTTATTAGGAACATTTTAATGCTCCCCCTCAATTTATGAGGGTATTATATATAGTGTTGAGTACGTTAATTTGAAAGATTTTGAATTTATTGAAAAATTCTAGAAAATTCGTACTCAACCACTATGTATACTTGCCTATTTTTATAAGTCTATACTACATATTCACATTATTCACAAGATAAGATTTGAGATTGGACCTGACGATCATTCAGTACGTGTCATCAGTCTGTAGTCCATCTCGAGTTCCCTAGCACCAACCAATCTTTCCAGATTCCTAATGATCCGCCTTTCAAGCATCTGCTTATCAATCAAATCCACCATAAGACTCGACCTTCTTTTATCCACAGCTGACCATTTTCTCCTTGGCATGTCATCATTGTATCCGAGTCGAAAATTAAGCAGTCGGTGGTGAAGTTCATCACGAACAGTCTTGAGTGTCCCGTCCGAGAACTTGTACAGCTCATCAGCCCGCATCACTCTTTTCTATTTGTTTAAGTCTTTATAAACTACCCCTAGTGGGTCAAATGATGGAGTGTAGAGTTCTTTGAATTCGATTCCAGGAAAGGTCTTTTGAGGTTTGGTGAGATTGAGTTTCTTTTGGTAACTCTCTACACCAAGCTGAACATTCTCAACATGTCTTTTGATGATAAGACTTTTTGTGAACATACGAAGAGCCACGACAAAGTCAACAATATCACTACCGTTGAGTTGGAATAACCTGTGTTGAACAGCAAGAAGAAGCATGTCTTTAATGTCGTTCAGGTGTAGATCAACGAAGTCACCTTCTTTAAACTTGTATAGCTGTCGATCAACTCTTCTCACCACAATCTCTTCCAAGTGACCATAACCATGCAATCTTTCGACTTTCATACTGACCACACTGAGAATCTTCTGAGTAGAGTAGACATTGTGCTTGGAAAATTTGTTTATCTGAGATCTATACCACAACTGACGCTTGGGACCCTAGTGTTTGATTCCCTTTAAAGCATCTTTGTCATACCCCACCTTGGTAGCACTCCAAAGCGTAGGGATCATGTCTTCAATTCCCACTATCTCATACCGTGCTGTTTTTGTCTTCATGATAGACGTTGTTAATACAAATAATGTCTAAAAATATTATTTATATTTTTCGACCTCTCAACGTTTTGATAATAACAAAATGTAAAAACATTTACAATAAAATTAAACGTTTACAAATAATTAATCGTAAAATTCCATTTCTAAGATTAATGATCACTTAAGGTATGAACAAAAAAATCATTAAGCATGATTAGTGATCAAGAAAATATTTTTCTCATCCATTACATTTTTACAAAAGATTTTCACAAAATTAATTATACAAAATATTTTCTAATTAAAAGAAAAGTTTTATTAAAAACTTAAAATTTGAAATTCAGATTTTTCCCCCAAAACAGAAGCTTCTATACCAGATACAACCTTCCCCGCAAAAAGACAAAAAAGGGAGCAAAGTCTACTGGCGGCCCCCTTATAGGCCTGGCCGCCCCTTTATATATATGGGACCTCCGGGACTGCCTCCAGTTATCGTTGGCTTTTCCTGTCTATAAATACTGGTCCACTCCTTGCTGAAAATCAGACCTCTTTGCACGAATTTTCTCACACTTCTTTCTCTCTCTAAAAACCTTCTTTCTCTTAATAAATATCTTGATCACTAACATCTATTGATCTTGTTTCAAGTGATCTAATCTCTTCTTCTCATCTTTTCCCTCTCTTTCAAGTGCAAGAGAAGAACACTCGTATTCGCCAAGAAACGAAGTGTTGATTAGTGATTCTCCTTTTTTCTTCTAAGTACCAAACCTCTATTGTAATTATCCTTGTTATTTGTATATTCCGGATATTGGTTAAGATCCGATAGTGGTAGTGCATCAGAGGTGATTGTGTATTGATTGTAAAGTGGTAGATTGGTTCTAGCTAAGATTAGGACTCGGCATCTAGCTTAGTGTCGAAAAATAACGTAAGCGACGTGTAAATGGTTTTCCCTGCCTAAAGGGAGCTTGTTGACATAATGAAATCTCGATTCGGATACTCGGGGAGTGGAGTAGGGCGAAGAGGTGCTTCGTAGCCGAACCACTATAAAATCTTGGTGTCTTGTTTTGGTTGTTCATTTCCTTATCCTCTTACATTATTATAGTTGTTACTAGTTTTAGTTTAGATATTTATTGCTTGTTCATATTGTGGATTGGTTAAACATATAACTCGGATCTAAACATTTTTGAAAGTAAACTTTTAAAACATGTAAACTATTTAACCCCCCCTTCTAGTTTCCACAATTGGTATCAGGAGCCAAGGTCACTCAAGATTTTTAAAACATACTATATTTAAAACATGGATCGATCTATGGATTCCGACAAATATCTAGAAGGGCAATTTATGCAAAGACCACCACTTTTTGAAAGTGATAGTTTTATTTATTGGAAAAATAGATTCGAGACATATGTTAAATTAAAAGATCTAGATATTTGGCATGTTATTATCAATGGTGATTTTCAACCTATTGTACAAAATTCAGAAACCAAATTAGACGAGGTTATTGACTCGCCTCTTCTCACCCCCTTTATGATGCCAATAAATGCTAGCACACAACAAGGATCAGAATCCGCGAGGCCAAAGAAACCGGAAGTTGTATAGTGTGTCTCCGGGTCGTTATGTCCCAACGAGGCTTGAATTGAAAATCGAAAGACGAATTGGTAATCGATGTTTGGAAATGACAAGGAAATGATTGGGCACTAATACTGATAAGCAAATGCACATAAAAAAATAAGCAAAGAAAATAAGCTAGGATGAGAATAAAAGCTAGGAATGGAAAGAACACTTAAAACTTTTATACTAAGACACCAATAAGCTCAAATAAACTTAAGACAAATTAAATAAGCTAAAATAACTCTAAATAAGCAATTTCAAAAAGCAATTAAGCTAAATTAAGCAAGAAAAGCTCAACAGTACTAACTAACAGTACTAACTAACAGTACTAATTTGGAGTTAGTACTGCTAGCTTTAAGTTAGTACTGGTAGTTTAATGAAGCAAGAAATAAGCAAATAAGCTAAAACAGATATTTAACTATCCCTAATAAGCATTCAGGCATAAGAATAAGCAACTGGAATAAACTAGAATGGCAAATAAGCTAAAAAGCTACAAACTGATACACTATTGAAAATACTTTGAAAAGGAAAATAAGCTTAAATAAGCTTACTCTTAAAGACAGTAAAGGAAAATGGTTTAATCTACTCTAAAAAGCTAAGGAAATCTTAAATAAGCCGAAATAATAAGCTGATAAGCTAAAATGAACCACCAGTACTAACAGTTTTAACTAACAGTACTAACTTGGAGTTAGTACTGCTAGCTTTAAGTTAGTACTGCTAGCTTTAAAAGTTCCAAAAGTGAACTAGCAGTACTAACTATGGGTTAGTACTGCTAGTTGAAAATACCCCTTAAAGTTTTCAAAAATCATTTTTCTTTTTATTTTAAGCTGATTTGATCCTAATTTATTAAAAACAGATTATCAAATAACAAAATAAGGCATTTATAAGCAGATTTCAATCAAGAATAAGCACTTAAATAAGCTGAATCAATCTAACAGTTTTAACTAAGCATACTACCAGTATTAACTCAGAAAGTGACACAAACTATTTTCAAACTAACAATTAAGCAAAACAGGCACTAGACATCATGATTAAGCATAAATAAGCAATTATAGGTAACAACTAAGCACTCTAAGCAGTTCTGCAGTAACCAAGAGAAATAAGAGAAAGAGAAACTTACAACACCCTTGCTCAAAACAGGGCTAAACCAAGAATCTACAAGCTCTAGCTTGTATAAAACAAGCTAGTAGTGTCCATAAGCCCATCCAGAACTGGCTTATCATCCATAAAATAAGCTGTGGTGTATTTTGAGAGTGATTTTTGTGATTTTCTCTTAACTACTTAACTTTTTTATATTTACTTAATTAAAGCATCTTATAGACAAGCTGTATTGAGAGCTTTTTGAACATAAAACAGCACAATAAAACTACTTAACTTTTTTATATTTACTTAATTAAGTTTCTCTTTCTCTTATTTCTCTTGGTTACTACAGAACTGCTTATAGTGCTTAGTTGTTACCTATAATTGCTTATTTATGCTTAATCATGATGTCTAGTGCCTGTTTTGCTTAATTGTTAGTTTGAAAATAGTTTGTGTCACTTTCTTAGTTAGTACTGTTAGTTCATTTAATAAAACTGTTAGTTTTGAGTTAACACTCTTAGAAAAATTCAGCTTATTTGAGTGCTTATTCTTAATTAAAGTATGCTTATAAGTGTCTTATTTTGTTATTGGATAATCTGTTTTTTATCAGTATGAAAAGAAAAATGATTTTGGAAAACTTTAAGGGGTGTTTAGAACAAGCAGTACTAACTCCAATAGTTCATTTTCTTGGACTCCAAATGTAG
>BQNB010032895.1:35710-49394 GCA_026074375.1 Tanacetum coccineum
GATAGGGATAGGATGTGCAGTCGACTGTTAAGTCGAGTGTGAGGTGCTAGGGTTTGCTTTTGTTTTTAGGGTTTGGATCGGCTATTTGGCCTGATACCATGAAAGGTTGTGTATTTTCTGTGTCATAATGAGTTACAATGATATGTTAATATAAGCTAGATAATGGGCCTACACATAATACAAAGATAAATATGCCTTTGGGCCATGAAGACTAATCCGCTAACAGGTGTCGCATCTATGATTCTATTCGATTAGATCAATTTTGGTAGAATGAGCAGGTTGGATGACATATCAAAATGGGTAACTTTTTGATATGGGTCAAAACAGGATGGCTTGAGATGGGTTGACCCGGAATATAGGAGTAACAGCACATGACTTAATAAGTTAGAAAATCATTATCATGTTTGACATCTTTTTTTTTTTGAGTTTAGTTCTTTGACTGCTCACTAAAGGGACTTCATTAATGCACAATAGCATTCCTAAATGTGCACAATGACTTGTGCTTGTGATAATTGCTCCAATCAAGACATCAAATGGTGTTACACTATACATTGCACCCTTATTATTAATCTTATAAGTTATAACAAATCAGACTCTACATGTAAAAGATGCCCTCCTTGTGACTCTGTCACTAACCGCCCTGATTTTTTTTTTACTAAGAACGAGATAACAAGGTTTCAAATGGAAAGAAATGTATGGTGTCGAGATGTTCTAAAGTCTAAGGGTATGTTTGGCGCAGCAGATTATGAGATTATAAGAGCTTAAAATTATCTTTTCTAAAAAGTAGCCACATTAAATAAAATAATCTTTGTTTGGATGACAAAGATTATGAATTATTTTGGAAAAATAAGTCAAAAAAAAAGAAGTTGCATAACCCAGCGTTTAAAAATGTGATGGAGATTATATTATACATAATTACAGATTTACCCTTCGAAAGTACCCCACGTGTCCTACATTATTCGGTAATGTAACTGGCTAGTTCAGCTCCATAATTATTCCTTCACCTCTTTGTTTAACAACTACTCGTAGTTACTTGCATCACTTTCTGAATCGCAATATTGGAAAACATATTTAGCATTTTATACGACGCTACATATTTATGATTTATATCAAAAAAATTTATTTATTCTTCATATTTATATTGGTTTTGTTATTTGTATGTCCAATTATGTCATTTTATATTTCTAATCTCCAACTACAATTAGTCCGCCAAACAACACTACAAAAAAGTCTTATGGTTAAAATCTTTTTCAGCATCAGGACCACCAGCACCAGCACCGACATCTATTCTTGCCAAAGATACCCTTTGTCTCAAACCTTTAAAACTGAAAAATTAAAATCTCTTTGATATGCGAGAGACTGCGCAGCTGCGCAACTCACACTCTAGTCCGCCCGCACAACACTACACAGAAAAGTCTTTTGGTCATAGCCGTCTTTTTCCACATCAGGACCACCTAGCAACACAGCAATCCACACACCAATCACCAGCACACATCAACCAGCACCACCATTCAGCACCCAGCAACATCTATCAATCGCCAAAACATACCTAAAGGAAACTGGATTAGACTTTATTATTCCGTCCTTTCTTGAAACTTAGTTACCGATTTGTATGCTCTCTCCAACGACCAACACTAACACCCATAGTTACGACTGAAGACAACAAATAAACTTTACTTTTTGTACTAATCTCTGTTCAAAAGTAAGTCTTTTCCCTATTCTCTCACTGTAATGATCGAATTCGCTTTTTGATCGAGTATAAGAGTTTTTCATAGTTAGAGGTCGTAAGGAGCTGCATGATGCAGGGGCTAAAAGTCATCTTAAATTAAAGACTATAGATACACTTAGTAAATCGTTTATTAAGCGTTAGCTTCTTTGTCATCCTTCACTCACTCGGCCGCTTAGTATGAGGAAATGCAATGGAGTAGGATCGAGGAATGGTGATACGAGTATCTAACAGGGAATGGGGAGTTGCAGGGGCTAACATTTGCAGGGCCTTTGATAGTAGACTAATCCATCAACTGCTTAACAAACCCTTCTGAAGTGCAAGCCATGGTCTCTGAACATAGCTCAGTTGCGTTCTCAGGTACAGTAGGCTTGTATTTCATGAGCTTCGAATAAAAGATGAAACATGTAGTCGTATACATTATCCATTTTTATATCTTCTTGAATAAACCTACTTGGCCACTAAACACTACCGAAGAGGTTTTTCTTAAGGCAAATTGAATAAAAGTGTATTCAATTTATACCTAATTTCAATCTAATGTACTTAACTTTTTTTCCTCAATTTAATGTATCCAACTTTTTTTAAATTGCAATGTTAGACAATTTATAATTACCAAGTTACCACCTTCATACTTCATCTTCTCCGATCAAATACTGGCCAACTTCCGACTAGAATTTTTTAAAAATCACATTTTTATCACTTTTAAAAGTGAACATTAAAAGTGATTCTGTCCATGGTCGCTGGTTAAGATTCATCACATATTAGTTTCTATTCAAAGCGTAATACTGTTGGGATTTAACAAACTAGGTAACCAATTTAGCTACGAGTACGCAACGAAATGGATCTAGTTTTAGCATATAGATTAACACATATAAATTAAACAAGTAATTTACTAACCTTTAGTTTATTGAATTAAATCAATAAACTAACACCGATCTTGATCTTGAAACGAGTGATTAAATTACCACCTCTACGGTTGCTCATACAAACACGTCAACCAAGTATGAGTCGATTGCTAGTCAACTTTTACGAACCAAACACCACGTGTTTACACCGATTACCAAACTCACCCTTGTGAGCCTTGCAATCGAAAACCAAACACTCATTGACTTGGACTGAAATTGCCTAAAACCCTAATTAGGGTTTTATCCTAATTCGGTTGAACCGAATAACACAAAACCGAAATCCTAATTAGGTTTGTGTATTCCCCGAGTAAAGAGAGCACCAAACAAACACCTTCGTAAGAGTCTTGAACCCTCTAGCAAGGAGGACAAGAAAAACCGAATACCCTATAAGGGTTTTGTCAAATTCGGTGAAGGGAGAAGAACCGAAAACCCTTAGGGGTTGTTGGTTCGATTTTGGTGAAGGGAGAGAGAGAGAACAAGGAAGGTTTTAGGGATCTTTTGGTATTGTGAATGAATGAGTTATGAGGTCTAGGTGAGGGTATATATAGGCTCCCAACCCTAGTCTTGTAAAACAAGATATCATCTAATTCAATTCTTATCAAGATACACTTTCCTTATCTCTAAATTAGAACCCAAAAACCCTCTCTAAAAGCCATAAGGGGCCGGCCATACTAAGGGCACCCCTAGGGTTCGGTTTTTGTCTAATTTAATCCCTTGGTTTATATATTTAAATATTCGTTAAGCTAGTTATACAAGTAACGGTAAATTAACAACTATTTAAATATTTATCGTGAAGTAAAACATACTCTAAGTGTTTAACGCGTGTGCCCCCAATAGGCTCACGTATTTCTAACGTATAACTTGCGAAACCGACTAACATATTCCAACAGCTCCCACTTGGGAGTCGGAGTAGCAGGCTGCAGATATACTGATAATTGGCAACGTCTAGCAAACACACACAATTACCTTTAAATTAGAAATACTTGAGATAAAGTTTCAAGAACAATCTCAGCTTATAATGGTTAGTTTATTACTTGCCATTATCATCCCTTTGTTCAGATACCGTTAAACCATGGATATGGATCCTAACTCATTCCATATAGTTTAACCATTTAGTTTCTCGTTATAAAAGTTAATTCAGATCTACCAAACGTAATCAAGAATCATCTTGAATTACACTTTGGGTGCGGCCACACAATCATCTGATTAATTCTAGAGAGGCGCCATGGTATCATTCTGCACATATCAAGTGGAGGAACAAATTCTTTGTTGACTACAAGTGTTGTGGATGCTGCTTCACATCACTTCCAAAAATAGCCTTTATAACTACCATTTTCAGGTTAGCGTTTGACTTATAATCAAAAAGTGATATCCACACATGCAGAACTTGTTTGTATCTCAAGTCTAAGGATGACTTATTTAACCATTTTTGATATCTTACTCATGACTAAGGATCCAAAAGTAAATATTCGAAGGTTGGGGTATCCAATATGCATCCCTTGTGAATACACATAAGTTTAGAGGGAACAATCCGTATATTCAAAGAATATAACCAACACTCACATTTGCCTTATGTAACAATATTTCCATGTTGTTAACCGACAATGGACATATTTAGAATGATAAATCATTCAAGGATTAAACATGAAAATATAGGATAACAATTATTATATGTGTGAATGACAAATACCACGTATCTTCATTTATCAAAAAGTAAAAATTATCTTACAATCCCATTTATCCAAATACTAAAACAGATATGCATGAAACTAATTAGCAAGTTGAAGTCCAATGTTTCCAACATTCTCAACTCTTTCTTTACAAGACAGGTAAATAGTTATCTGAGTAAACTTTCTGAATACTTGTTTCATATTCACAAATTTGTAAAGGATTCGAATGATATGATGAGTGTCGTATGTATATTTTCATACTACTGCAAGTATCATAGTATGGAAATGTGACAGTTGCTTTAATGGGATATTTGAAGTCAAAAAACCGCTTAATATTATAAAACTAAAATCAAAATTATTAAATCTAATTTAATAATTCCTAAAAAGAAGGGTAGAAACAGCATAAATTGAAGGAAAAATAAAGGGTAGGCGGGCAAACTATTGAAAATTTACACTTCAGTGTAAACGGGTGCCCTTTAACTATCAAGAAATGACAAAACAAACCCTACGCTATGGCTTAATTTTGGCTTATTAAAAAATGATTTTCAGCAAAAACTCAAAACTACAAACTTATTCTAAACAACATTAACAAAGACACTTTTGACTTTTGTCCACAGAAAAGCCAAAAATCTAGCCTTTTGCTACTGTACCACAAGAAGAAAACTAAGCTTTTTTTTCCCTTTCCCTAACTTTTTAAACTTTGGCTTATATCTAGCTTATTTCTTGATGAAAATGAAAACAAAAGAAAGCTATTTTTAACATCAGTATGTGTACACAAGATATCAAAATCAAAGAATAGCCTAATAAAACAAAATTAACAAGAAAATTTAACTGAAAAAGTGCAAGTTTTTGATTGAAACTGAAATAAGCTTTTTCAAATAAAGCAAAACTGCTTATTACTAAACCTTAAAAACTAAGTCTTTGGAAATAGGCTATGCTAAGGATATTAAGCAAATCTAAATAAAAGGCTTTCACTTTTACATACTAGAAATGAGAATTCAAAGTGCAATAAGCTGAAATCCAAATATGCTGCTATGCTACTTTTGAAAGAGAATTTAGGCTAGGATAAAAGCTTCAAAATGAAACTTAAAAAGTTGATTTTTATAAACCTAATGTAGTACTAACAAAGTGCAAAATTCTACTTTCTAATACTTAACTATAAAGGATAAAATAAACTAGAAATTTAAGAGCACACAAGCATTAATGCTGCTGTTTAACTTTTAATTCTGCTGGTACACTTGACTACTCTAAAGGTGTAGGCTAATCTTCAAATTTAAAACTCATACACTAGTTACTAAATGCATCTCAACCTAAATTGACTAAGTGTGATCTCTAAATGCTTTAAAATTCTTTTGAAGCACTTAACTACAAAAGCTCAGTACACCTAAACCTGCCCTGGTGCTACACTCAAATTTTTGAGCTCTAAACTTGGAATTTCTACTAACTAACTTGTAAAACCTATTTTAAACTTGTTAAAATAACTAAACTCAGCTAAATGAAGGAATTTGACAGAATGAAGTTGACTTTAAGAGTCAAATAAACCTAAATCCAAACACTCCTTTATTCAGTATGACAAAACTAAATTGTACTTAAAAACTGATTTAACACTAAAATAGCTAATTCCTTTTATTTACTCACACTAAGATTCACCTACTTAAGCTATTTGAGCAATAAAATCTACAGCTTATTAGATAGAATAAGCTACTTTCTCTCCTAGCTTATTATTACTAATGACAGAATTAAAGGAAATAAAAGCTTACTTATTCTAACTACAATCAACTAAGAAACACTTGAGTATCTAAACTTATCTAAACAATTTTGAACAATATTAAGAACACAAAAAGTCTAGGCAATAAGCTGAAGTATTAAGCTAAAAATGCTAAAAATTATAGACTTGAATTTTAAACCTGTGAATGTAGTCTCTGAACCATAGGTCACTCTTGTTGAGTGAGTGACCTTTAATCAAAATCCTAATGGCACCTTGCCTCTAAACCTGAGCTATAAAGCTCAATAAGCTGTTAAAAGCTTATTCCTTGTAGCTTCAAAAATGAACTCAAATGCACTCAAGTGATCATGACTTTGATGTAAATGGATCTAAATGAGTAAATGAATGACTGAAAACAAAATTTTAACTAAATTTGAGCTTATGAACAGGAATAAGCTCAAAAGAGCTTATTGAGAGCTTATTGAATGAAAACGGCTTAATATTGAAATCAAAGAACAAAGAAGCTTAGAAACTGAATGTTATTACTCAAATTGATTACGTACAAGCTTAAGTAACAAAAGTACAAGTGCTTAAAAGCTGGATTTAGAAAACACAAGAGAAAATGCTTAAAATCGAGGAAATTACAAACTGAAAATTAAAACACACACAACAACCTCTAAAATGAACCCTATAGGTCCTATTTATAGAGAATTGAAGAAGAGAAGTGAGAGTTTCTTGAATCTTCCATTGAATCTCAGCCGTTGATCCTTTTAATTCATTTCTAGCCGTTTGATGATGGTAATGAGGTGTTAGAACCAATAGAGGGGTGCCACGTGGGTGAATTGACGTGGAAGTGATTTTAGAACAAGGCTGAGTGATGTAGAGGAGCGGGGAATTGATTTGGGTGAAGTTGGGTTGTTAGCGAAATTGGCGGGAAAAGTTGTTGAGAAACGGTTGGGGTTGTTTTAAGCCGCGTTTGTGTTTGAATATTTGGAGGAATTTCAACTTTAGTCCCTGCGTTTCTATTCTCCAATATGTAGTGTAAAACAAGTTTGATAATGACAGCTCTAGCCCTTGTTCTTTCTATTTCCATTTTTTTTCTTTTATAAACAACTTTCTTCTTATGCAAATTTGGTCCTTTGTACTTCATGAATATCCAAAAGAACCATTAATCTTTGCAAACTTGACATCATTGGTCCTTGGCTTTTATTTGCTTCCTTTCCTTGTTGTATCGGGCTGATCCGGCTTTGAGATTTGACTTCCCGTCTTCACTCTTGTCTTGTCTTTTCCTTTTCTTTGTCGGTTTTGACTGATTTTGCTCACTTTTGTCCTTTTTATCCTTTCCTGCACAATAGACACAAAAGCACACATTTTTTCTATTCTTTTGGCATTTTCTGGCTTTTATTTGGCAAAATCCTGGGTATTTTATATATATAATTAAGCATTTATCAATTACCTTGGAGTTTTGAGTAAACTACCAACTATCAATAGATTTGACTTGTCTTTACCAAAAGCCGTTTGCTTTTGGACTAGTCAATGCTTCATTTCTATAACATGGTGCACTGATAACCATATAGTTTTTAGCAAACTATCAGCTATTAACAGATTTGATTAGTCTTTACTTAAATCGAACGTACCCAACTCTATTGGCCTGAATCAATGTCAAATAAGTGGCAGTAAATTCAGAGTACAACCCTTCAGAATAGTGTTGGTACAAATACCACTTTTTTCGTTCTGGGCTAGTTCAACTCGTAAATAGAATTTAATTTGCAGGATAATATCTTATAAAAATATGTGCCCCCCCCCTTAAGTCAAACCTCCAAAAAACTTTTATTATTCCTCTCCCGACTCAAACATATTGTAACAAAAACGATTAATCAATAAGAACGTACAGACAAACAATTCGCGGCGGCCCTGGTTGTGTTTCGCATCACAAAAGACATAACGCGTTACCTCGCAACGATTATACATTGCTCTTTTGTGCCTCCATACGCCCATCATAACAAACTACAGTATTGATCAAGCATCGGTACCAAAAGCCACATTCATGCTCTCTGCAATTCCTTTGTTCCTTGAGTCCCATTTTTCCACATATTGTAGCACTTTGGTGGGACACTGACCAAAATGACATAATCCCACAAAAGATACATTGGAAGCAAACCCCAGTTTGGTTTACTATCCCGCATTTTGAGTAGCTTTCAGAAGCCCTAGCATTCCCATGTCTTAGATGTTGTTCTAGGTTGAGAGCGGATTGTTGTTTCCGGTAATTCCTCTGCGTTGTTGATGGTTGTTGTTGTTGTTGTTGTTGTTGTTCTCCCACTTTCTCTTGTTGCTCTCAGCAATTCTTTCAGCTTTGGCTTGTAACTTCTGCTCCATTAAGGTATGAGCCATTCGGACAGCTTCATTAAGAACAACAGGTCTAGAAGAAGTTGTTTCTCCTTTAATGTTTTCAGGCAAGCCACGTATGTATGCCTCCACTTTCTTCTTTTCGCTCGGAACCATTTCTGGGCATAGCAGGACCAATTCATTGAACCTTTGGGTGTAAGCAGCTATATTGGAATCTTTCACCCTCAAGTTCCACAGTTCAACTTCCATTCTTTGTATCTCTTCTGGCGGACAAAATTCTTCTCTCATCATTATTTTCATATCATTCCAAGACTTTGCATTAACCACCTCAAGCCCCAAAGTGGCGACTTGAGAGTTCCACCATGTCAGGGCTCGACCCTGAAGTGTAGCCGCAGCAAACTTTACCTTGTTTCTCTCTGCACATTCGCTAATGCTGAAAACACTTTCTGTTTTCTCGAACCAACGGCATAACTCAATTACACCTTCATTGCTGTAGAAACTAGTGGGGTTATATTTCATGAAACTCGAGTATGTACATTCACGAGCAGGTGGTTCCCCACCTTGCCCTCCTGCATTTCCCCCGGTATTACCGCCGGATCTGCCGGCTCCATTAGTGTTTCCTCTTGTAGCACGATCTTGAGCAAGTTCTGTAGCCACCCTATCAGAGACTCGCTTCTTAATGGCGGCTTGGGTCATTGCTCTTGGTGGCATGATTCTGTCATATCATGAAGAAAACTCAATGAGTATTCAAACAATGGTATAACCATAACATGTATAAGCAATCAATTCCAAGGCAAACAGAATAATCACACATGTATAACAATCAAAGCCCAAAAGAAATCACAACACATCATATAGATTATCAAGGATAATAACTCTTCGTCCATCACAAAAGATATTACAAGGTTGCATTGTTTTACCAAAACAAGACCAACGTCATTACAATCATAAGTACCAAGTTTATAAACCGACATGCCCGGTTTAGTGATAGCAAAATAAAGAGACTACAATGATCCTACACTACATATGATAATGAGGGGATCTAGGTGGCTGTGACGGCTGTGGGTCACTAGTAGTAGCAACATCATCGCCCTCATCTCTAGTGGCAGCATCCCTAACCATGACATAGGGATCATCATGTCGAGGACGACGTGTAGGACGGGGAGAAGGATCAGCAGGGTCAGCACGATCAACAGGAGCTACTGGAGCAGTAGGTGCAACATATGGTCTTTCACGATAATGCCTGAACGGGTGTAGGTGCCACTGAACCTCAAAGGACCACTATCTCAGATTATGGTGGTGCCATGACAAGCGATCAAAATCCCTCTGAGTAGATTCTAACATCATCTTCAATTTCTTATTTTCTTCTCATTCTCCCTTTACTAACTCTCAAACTTGATCTTCCAACGTACACACATTCCGCCTGAGTGCATGTTGACCCTTAATTTCACTTCTTAAATTACTGTCGAATTCTGCCAAATTTTTATCCATCACACTGAGCCTTTTTAGGGTTGAGTGTTCAGTGTTAGCCCGGTCAAACATTTGTTGAGTAAGGCCCTTGACTTGGCGATGTAGATTGTTGACATCCCTTGCTATAGGGCCAGGAGCAAAAACCTACCGAGAAGGTCTAGTACCCACATAGACAGTACCCGAGAATAGGCGCACAGAGTATGGTACCCTAGTGATGGTATCAACAGTAGCAGCCTCAGCCTCCTGCTCATGATCATTAGGAGTAGGAGAAACTGCCGTATCCTCAGACTCGGTGTCTGAATCTGGTGGTGGTAGGTTGAGGGGATCAGCCTCCTTATAAGGGTTGATGACCTCATCATCATCATCATCATCATCATTTTCTTCCTCCATTTCTTCTTCCATCTCTAGATCTTCTTCCTCCTCTTCTTCTTCATCATCTTCGAGTATCCATCCGTTCATGTTACCATCTGGTTGAGGAATTTAGTGAGGTGCAAATACGTTTAAATGGTCGGGCTCGGGCGCGAGCTCAGGTTGCTCTTCCGGATCGTCTTCGGGAAGATCCGCAACATGATTAGGAGGTAGGTTTGCCATGATAATCTGTAAATCACGCAAAATAATTCCATAAGGTCACTATATAAAAATATTATATGAATAATAACTTATGCAAATATGCAAATGCATGACGATGCTCCATGAACGAACGTGATGATCGATAATAAACCAAATATGAATGATAATATTTGTTATGTATATGAATTACATTTTTATGTAATTAAAGCCATTAATTTTTCAATGCTTTTTGAATAAGCATGGTAATCGATATATATCTTAATATATCATAATATTTATCATATAAATATTTTAATAGCAATGCACCCAAAATGTGCATAAGTACTTAAATAGGAATCATAAGCTTGACTTGGACGAGGGCCACGAGGAGTTTTAGCGCACGAAAGAAAAAAAAGTTATAGTTTAGGTTTTTGAAAAACGACATAGTTCTCTATAACCTTAAGATCTTGATACCAATCTTTAACACCCCCAAATTTACATCACAGCGGAACCAACAGTTTGGGTGTTAAGTCATAGTACAACAACATAAGAATATAAAGAACGACTCAAAAGAGACGTTTAAAACATAACATTGTCCCATTCATGAAAGATCAGAGTCGAAAATTTGTCCACAAGATCGTCACCATACAACATCATAACATAAGTTTTAAAATCATAACACAAAGTGTTTTTAATGAATGGAACCAAAACAAGTTTAATCAAAACATTTCGCGCTAGACTCCATTCGCCACTCCAAGCCATCAACCCTGATTACCTGAGATAAAACATGCTAAAAAGTCAACGAAAACGTTGAGTGAATCCATAAAGTTTATATGAAATAAAGGGTGAACACAAGTATTTTTAATCATCGAAAACTTGTGGATCAAACAAGTTTTAATCACTAATGCATTAAGCTCATGCCACTGAAACGTTAACCAACATATTATAAATATGTAACCACATGCCCCACAACTAGGTAATATTGCAATATACCTAAAGAAATTCTCAATACAAAATGTCCTTTAGGGGTGATCGCGCCATGGATGTCACAACCCCAGACAGGGCAGTCACGGCCCAATAGATCTACTTAATGTACTAGCGCTCACCCATCATAGGTAATTAATAGTGCATGAAATTAGGGGGCCTTTCTGCAATAGGTACTTATGCAATTAGTTCACAATCAGGTCCAGCAACCGAAGATCATTTGTGTTCAATTTATAAAACAAGCATGTATCTCCCTCGCGGGGTTTATAAAAACATTTATAAGTAGAAAGGCGAGGCTATGAACTCACCAAGAGTACAATTAGATCAAAAGTATGACGAGTCTCGAACGGGCGGGAAGTACTCCTAAGCACCTCCTAAAAGACGTGACGCGACTTAGTACGTAGAAAGAAACAATACGTAAAAATTAAACAAGTGATCATGAGATGTGTTTCCGAGATAAGCATGGCATTCCACTAGAACTTCCCCAAATCCTTTTTAATCCCAAAATGACTTGTGATCTGGTCTTATAGGTAAATAAACACCTACTAAGTTTCGGCTTTTAATTCTAATTTTATCAAACTGTACTATACGTTTTTAAATTTTGAGACTAGATGTAAGAACTCAGTTTCTGATTTTAACTCGACTTCATGGACTCATATCTCCTAGCTCACAAATGTTCTAAATGTGAGGCTTTCACTCCTGGAAATCTCTTTGTGTCTAGTTTCCAAAAATGTAAGACTCATAATCTACAAAGTTTCAGAACTATGTGAAAAGACTGTTTTACCCCTGGTTACCCAAAACAGAAAGTTTCCAAAATTTTTACCCTTTACGGAAACGACCATAAATCCCAAACCATGATAGCAATAAAGGTGAGGACAAAAGATATAGCTTCCTTAAGATGTCTACCACTTATCCAATCTTTAAAACCTAACCTTTTATTGCAAAAACGTGGAGTTTAACTCGTTTTCTAATCATAGGTCCAGATTTGACCTATTTTCTTATTTTGACCATAACTCCCTCATCCCAAGGAGTTGGTTGGGCATCAAACTATCCTATGATGCCAAGACATGTATCTTTCTAGACATGTAATTTAATCATAGGCTCCAAGCCAAAATATTTCTTCTATGACACGTTTTTGCTACTGTTTCAAAACAGTCCCAAATATTTACTCTAAAACATATCCAAACATCAATCCTAACTCTAACCAATCACATGCAATGCCATACCAAGCTCTTAAACACAACTCATACATCATATAACATGCATTTCCAGAATCAAACATCCATTTTCATGGATCAAAATCAAAATAAAAATTAAAGATTAAGAAGTAACCTTACTAGACAATGATTTAGACAAGAAAACCAAGACTAACAAACACTTTCTTATTGGTTGGGGCTGAGTTAGACCTACTCCAACACCCACAATCTTGACTTACAAGGGTTCAATACACCCTAAATAACAAGAACTCAAGATCCAACCTAGTCTTGATTAAAACCTTCCATTAAAACTTCAATAACTTCTTTAAAACTTCAAGGAAATCTACCAAATTTTGCAAGCAACTTTAGGATGATGTTAAGATGGTAAAAAGGAGTAGAGAAATTTTGTGAGAGTGGTGATGGTGGTGATGATAGATTCGGCAGCCACAAGGTGAAAGGAGGAGGAGATTTGAATTTTTTTGAAACTAGGTGAAAGGAAGGGTTTTGCATGTATGGAAAAGAGAAATGATGATGGTTTATAGAAAAGTGAAAAGGGTGGTGTGTTGTGTTGGGTAAAACCGGCCTAGGCCTAGAAATAGGATGTTTTTATATTTTTTTTGATTTTTAGTTTATAAGTATTTAATTTAAAGTATAGTGAAAGTTAAATTAAATAAAAAGTAAGGTTTAAGGTAGAACGCGAGTTTTAAGCAAAAAATTTACGTAACGCGAAACACAACGGAAAATGACAATGATGTAAATTATAATCATCGGGGAGTATTATGAGAATATTAAACCACTTAAGGCACGAAGACGGAATAGATTTCCAAATACGGCTCACTTAAAGCTGAGAACGGTAAATTCTTACCAAATCGGGTAAACGTAAAATTAATGACTTTGCTTAAAAATAAAAATAGAAGTAAAGTTTAGAATAAATAGTGACCTTAAATACGGAATGTTACATTAGGTTAGGAATAAGTCCTACGATCCAACCAGAACCAGAGGGATCTACCCAAGGACAATCCATAGTCAGAAATAGCAGTCCTTATGTATGATTGGAGAAGAATGAGTATAAGGGAAGAATGCCGACTAAGATTGAGCTAACACTGGAACAATCACAACAAGGTGTTAGTAAT
>BQNB010032896.1:0-52795 GCA_026074375.1 Tanacetum coccineum
AAATGGTCCCTCAACTCTCATTTTCTTTTCATTTCTTTTTAAGCCGAAAATTCAGTTATAACATAGTTTAGAAAGTGGCAGTAATGGTCCCTCTGTTTTATGAAAAGAAACCAAAGAAGGTTAGGGGTAATTGCAAAACTGGTCCCTGCTGTTTTATAACTAAAAGGATTTTTGGAAAATTGCAATTTCAGCCCTTGTGTTTTATTTTTCTCTTTTTCTTATAAAACAACTTTTAAAACTTGGCATCTTTGGCCCCTTTTCTTTATTTTTTCATTTTTAATTATAAAACAAGTTTTTAAAATTTACATTTTTGGTCCTTGAGTTTTATAAAAAAGATGTTTTGGGCTATTGGGCTTGTATTGGGCCCAATTGAGTGTGTCTGGGCCCAATAAGGTTTAGGCTTATGTTATTGGGCTTTTTAAGGCCCAATAAGGTTATGAAGTGGATTTTGTGTGTACAATGGCTGAGATTGGCTGTAACTGGGCTAGGATTGGGCCTTCAAAGTCTTCACAGTCTTCATAATTATACTATTGGGCTTTCCCGGCCCATCAGATGGGTTAAGATTGCATCCAACAGTATTCTTCAGTATTGACTCTGACTTTGGCATTTTTGGACTTTGGCCTTGATTTTGCACAGTCTTTTCCATTCCATGCTCAGTTTTGTCATTTTGGCTTGGTTTTCTGTCTTTTTGTTGATATCCACTTCCTGCACAATACAAAATGCAAAACAAACATATATTTGGCAGTTTTTGTCTGTTTTTGGTCATTTAAGCTTGTCTTTAGAGGTAAAAGATATGTGTAATTAAGCACTTATCAAGCACCTTAGAAAATACGACAGGAACTAATGAGCACTTAGGAATTGTCAATATTTTAGTGAAATTTAGGGAGTTAGAATTTCTATGTAATTTCGTTATTAAAATGGCCGAAGATGTTATAATCTTAGGAAGACCATTCCTTGAATCAACTCGTGCCCAAATCGATGTTTTCAATGAAGAATTTTCATTTGAAATAGGCAGCAAGAAAGTTAAATTCAACATAGATTCTTACCAAAGCATGGAGAAAATTTACATGGTAGACATTGCACAAGAGGAGGAAACCTTTAATCCTCTTGAAATAGGAATAGACTTATTCTATTATGAATCCCCCGCAAGCCTAGAGTTTGAACAAAGAATTAGGTCTTATGTCACTCCTAACCCACATGATGAAATAACAAAACCAATTAATTTTTCATCAGATAGAAGAGGATTAGTTAAGAGATGGCATATATGCAAACCCATACATGTAACCTATGGTGATGGAAGTGGTGAAGATTGTGGGATGTGGCCGACATGTGACCCTGACTCAAAATTCTGCTTTGGATATAATGAAGTCTTCGGGGTAAACGAGCAGGGGTCATTTAGGATGTGGATATGCTTTCGCGATCATGAAAGATGAACCGTGAAAGGAAGTTAGATAGGATTTGCTGACTTTCTTCAAGTTCGTTATGGACAACAGAATATCGATGATACAACACGGGAACGAAGGTATTACGAATAGGTAGCCCAAAACTATGAGTTTAGTAAACATTAAACCCTTACATCGGCGAACTTAAACGATCCAATACCAACACCACAGGGACATCAGGAACAAGGAGATGATGAACCACGACCTATAAGGCCACATCCATGCAATTATTCATTTAAAGAATGAATGAAAATCAGGATTGGACATGACAACCTACATGAATCTGATCGTGAATTTATTTTCAACGAATGGATTCTTGATAGTTACGATGTTGAGGAGGAATATGCAAGAGAGATTGGTGATTCATATTCCAGGAGATTTGACAAATATAACAGGGTGTTCAATAATGAGATTGAACATTTATCAAATGAGTACATTTTAAGAACAGGAAAGAAAGGGTATGTTTTGGACGATGTATGAGAAAAATGTCAACAAAACTACAAGAAAACCAATGAAGCATGGCACGACGAGGCATACGAGGAGGATGAAATGTGGCGAATTGGGGATGAGAAGACCGACTACGATCCCCCCTATGTTAACGTTAAAACTTTTGAAGTAAAAAAAATATTCTTTTAAAGGAGGACGTAGTTTTATATGCATTACAAATCGTGAGGACGAAGCCCTACCATTAGGGCATATGAATGGAGCATGATTTAAAGCTATGATTAGGAAAGAGCTAGAGGGCAGTAAGTATGTTCACGAAATAACATAGAAGGGCATGAGTCTAACTTAAAGACTCGTTAATAAACAAAAGTGCTTGTCGGGAGACAACCCGTCTTTTATTTAATGAAATTTCCTTTTTGCATTAGTTGGTTTGCATGTTTCTTACTTTGTTTTGTAGAATCCAAAAGCTAAGAGGCAATCATCAAGGCTGGCTTGACTCATAATCATGTGGTAACTTTGCTGAATTTGTAGCAGTTACGGCGTAACAAACTCAGTTTACACTGCAACCACTGAAGTTACAACATAAACCATTTACTGGTTACGCCGTAACACCTTAAAACTTAAAAAATTTACCACTTGATTACGACGTAACCCATTCTACGGTTACGCCGTAACCTCCTTTTGAAATCATAAAAGTTTAAGTCTTAAACATGTCTAAACCTAGTATACGTAAATGGACTTTGTGGGTATGTTCTCTGGAAGCCCTCACGAGACTAAACTCGTCCACTTAAGCCACCAAGTGGTTTAAAAGGCTTGTTGCATATGCTAAATGCAACCGTGATTCGTACGAAAGTGAGTTAGGTTTGTATTTCCTGTACACTTCATGATTCTTATAGAACGATTTTATGCTTTGGTTTGTTTTGTGAGCATAGGGGATAAAGAGCTTGCGAGAAGACGGAAATAAGGAAAGATTTCTGCCAAATTTCAAATTTCAAAGCAAAGCTCAGGGAGTTTCTTGTCTTAATTCTACTCTTTCCTTTTTATTTAATTTCATTAATGTACAATAGGGACATTGTATAAATCAAGTGGGGGGATAGGAGTAGAATTAATACTTGACATATGTTTTGCCTTTGATTTTCTAGTTTTCTTTGAAAATTATTCCAATTTTAAAATTTTTGACAAATTTTTCTTAAATAACTAGAACTAATCTTTGTCGAATACACATTATCCTTTATTATTACTTGGTGAGATTTATGCCTAATATTCCGTTTCCATCATATTATTCAAAAATACACCAAAATATTGAGTGTGCCGGTAGTATTGTAGACTTTAAAATTTGGCCTATAAATCATTTTGAGACCTAATTGATTAGCAGGAATAGATAGTTCAAGAAGGCAACACTTAGGAAATCACCCAAATAGCATATATATGTGTGTTTATCGACTTGTTACACTAACTTGTCGACCTCCCGTGATAAACCCTTTTTTTGCACTCATTATTAGTGCAAGATACCCCTAGATCACCCTTGTCAAACCAATCTATGTTTTCACCCTACTATACATGTTTCGTTACACCATTTCACCTTAGCCTACCCTGTAGTCTTTATTTTCTTTGTGTTGAAATCTCTGGCTACTTAAGACCATGGTTCAGGGGGAATGGGAACGAGAATTATATGCATTCATGAAAGACCAATCAGTTATGATCTATAAAGACCCTATGTATCACCACTTTCGACATTGTTTATCTCAAGTGGGGGGATGTGCGTATAATATCGAATGTTACAAGGGAAATAATTAAAGATATAAACTCCTATGACATTTGCATATTATGAAGAAAATGAAGAAAAGAGGGTGCAATAAAAAGCCACCCATGTGCTAAAAAATGTAAAGATGGTGCAAAATTAAAAATTAAAAAATAGAGCTAGTAGCCAATTATTGCACCAAGAAATCTCAATAAAATGGAGCTAGTAGCCCATTATTACACCAGGTCATCTCAATACTCATAAAGAATGGAGTTAGTAGCCCATTATTGAAGATCAGATTTTCAGACTTAAACTCTTGGACCCATGGATGGACAGTAGCTAGTTATGACAACCTTAGATGATTTTAGACTATTTGTTTTGTGTTTTTATTAACAACCATTAGATGTATATCCCATGTCTATCCTAACCCCTTTATCACCCTTTAAAATCATATTACCCTTGTTGCTTTCAAGAATTATTTAGACCCTAATTCTGACTGGTGCAGATTTGTGTACTTTCCAAGCTTATGATAGAATACATGCTATGACTGTGCAATTGAGCGATCACCCCAAAAATGAAACACTTAGACTAGTGGAGAGCTGAGTGACTTTTTATCCTCTTTTCGTGAGGTGTTCGACTTTAATGTTTTCTAGCATAAGAGTTTTATAAATTCATTTCTTAAAGTTATTCTCGAAAAATCTTTTTATGAAATATTTTAACAGGTTCTACTTGAGGGCAAGCAGAAGTCAAGTGGGGGGATATTTGATAACATCAAATATTTAATACTTTTTGGTGGAAATACCCCTTATATTACCTGCAAAAGTTTCATTAATGCTCGAAAACAAGATAGTTTCAATCATTTTGTAGTTTCCAGGTGAAATGCAGGAAAGTAACAAGAAACAAGGGAAAAAAGAATTAAAGTGTAAATTCTAAAGAATGTTACGGCGTAACACCATATCTAGTTATAACGTAACCATATATTTGGAAGGAAATCTTGACAAAGTTAGAGTTACGGCGTAACATCATATCCAGTTACGCCGTAACCATAAAGATCCACAAATATGGAATGAATATCACGTAACACCATATCTGGTTACGCTGTAACAACTGCTTAAATATGGAATGTCGTGTATGATGGTTACGGCGTAACACCTTTATTGGTTTCGCCGTAGCAGGTTCAATACCTATAAATAGAGGTCTCATTTAAGCTATTCGGTCATCACTTCCTCCACAGCCAATTGGAGAGGCGACAAAGGCTTCCAACCTTCGAAGAATTCCACTTGGAATCCAAGGGAGATCACACTTTACTTACTTTTTGTATTTAATCGTTCAAATACAAATACTGTAAGAATTATAAGTTTTCAATCTATGATTTCCTTTATTTCTTGTTGTGTTTCTATTACCATGAGCGGCTAAGCACTTAAAGTGTTGGCCTAGTTATGTAGTTACCTTTGTTATGATTGTTTCCTGTTAGATTATGGTTTCGTTAGATATTCCTTGACTATCGTGTAACCCTAGATTTTGATAGTACGGGTGGTTTGGACCTAGCTTGCCTCATTATTAGATTATCTAGTCAATATGGAATCCAATGGGTACTAGGGAGGATCACTAACTCCTTACCTGATGTAGGAACTAACCGGTCACCGCACTTATCACTTAATATACTTAAAAAGCACAGGAACTCTTTCAAAGGGGGTTAATAATCTTTATAAATTATTAGGTATGTTTTAGGAATAGTTGTGATTAATCACTGCAACCTGGATAACCTAACTCCCAGATGATTTAGGATTGATTCAGAATCGCAAGGAGTATAGGATAGACTATATATGCATATTCAAGTCTATCGACCTTAGAAACCACTAATGAAACCATAGTTTAACATCGTACAGGAAAGCGTTTTCATAACAATAGTAATGAAGTAACTAGGTTAGCACGTTTTCTCTCTTGATATCTCCAACTCTTTTACTTTTAGTTATTTATTTTATTGTTATTTTTAATTTCCTTTCAATTCAAATCAAAAACCATTTTCAAAACGTGACATTTCAAATTAAAACTAATTACAGCTTAGCTCTTGGGATGACCTCGGATTTACCATTCTATACTACCCACGATCGGGTTCTCTGCCCTTTAGTGCGTGGTTAGGTAGATCGAGTTTTATAAATTTAAAACTTGGTAAAAGTATATTTTAAAATAAAATACGCATCATTGTCAGAGTTAAGGAATTGTGCAATCATAAGTGTCTCGTTCATGGATTAAGAGGATCATGCGTCGTTTTGTCACATTTTCTGGAACATTGGTATCGGTTAGGATCATTAGAATGATTCACGCATTATAAGCCTTATTGTTATGTCTACCCTTTGTTGCCTTTAAGAATTATTTAAATCTTAGCGCTAGTGGTAGAGTTTTGTGTACTTGTCAAGCCTATGATAGAATACCCCAAAAATGAAACACTTGGAATAGTGAGAGTTGAGTGATTATGTTCCCCTTTTCGTAAGGTTCTTGGCTTTGATATTTTTTAGCATAGATAATTTATAAATTCATATCTCCTGAGTTAAGTTAGGGGATACTTTTTTAGAAATGATTCTAACAAGTCTACTTGAGGGCAAGTAGGAGTCAAGTGAAGGGATATTTAATAACATCAAATAGTTTATATTTTTAATCTCAAAATCCCTTATAAAATACTCATAATTATTATATTTCTGTAGAAATGTGGACTTAATTGTTTCATATTTTGTTTTATGAAAATATGAGCTTTAGAGCAGAAAGACACGGAAATGAAAGGGTGTGTGGTAGAAAATGCACAAAGGAGATACTCTAAGTGAGAACTATGATGTAGTTACATCAAAGGGACTACGTCATAGCCCATACTCAACCAAATCAAGAAATCCTATATCAAGACTAACTACGGCGTAGTTGACCCGTTGGGACTACACCTTAGCCTTGAGAAGAATTTTACATTTAAAGAAACTACGATGTAACTCCTCGCCATAGGCTACGCCATAACTATTGTATCAAAGGAAGGATACGTGCAATTGAAGAACTGCAGCGTAGCTCATCACTTATGGCTACGCCGTAGCTAGTACAAACCTATAAATACATGTTATATTTATACTATTTCGTCATTCATTGGAGAGATGACTCAGAAGTGACGACTAGGGCTTTTCTAGGAGTTGTTTATCAGTTCTATTTACCACCATTCTAAGGGAGGATTAGCCTTTAACCATATTTGTATTATTTATTCATCGATCAGTTTGTACGAATAATAATGTTCAATCTATCCATGGTTTCTTTCATTATTTCTTCTGCAATCTATAGCATGAGTGGCTAAGCACCTTAAGTGCTAGCCGAGTTATGTATCTGTTATTGTGATAATGCATGGTCCCTAGTTTAATTATCGTTTGTTTGGATATTCTAGTTGCCTATTGATTGATCCCTGCGTTTTAGTAGTGCTAAGGCTATTGTAGAACCCCTTAAGCTATTTAGTAGGCGTAAGTTGTTGAAAGATAGTTTATTAGGATACTAGGAATATGATTGCATATGTTATTAGTGTAGGGGTTGCCTTATCACCACCTGCATTAGATTAGGCACTTATAAAGCGTGGGAAATCCTTTTAGGAGGGTTTAGTGTCGAGTAGTGAGATTGTCGACACTTAGACAAGTCTTTAGGATAGTTGGGGGTTTAATGACTACAACCTTGATGCCCGATTTCTGTGAACAACGAGATTGAGATCATAGGAAGTATAGGTTAGGTTGCGATTACAAATCCGGTCTGGTGATATTAGAACCACCATAATAAAGGGTAATCGTATATTGCAATAGGAAACATCATCTTCGCGATAATAGAGAAGTAGCTAGGCTAGTACGTTTTTCTCCCTTGAGTTAATCTTCCAATTTACTTTTGTATAAAATTTTCTTGCATTTCTCAAATCAAACAGCTTTAAAAACCGTGACAATTCAAATTAGTAATAACTAACTCACTTAGCTCTTGGGACGACCTCGGATTTATCAATCCTACTTTATACAAGACCGGGTTCTCTGCCCGTTAGTGCGTTTATAAACCATAGGTGAACGAATTTTATAAATATTAAAACTTGGTAATATTAGTTAAAGTAAACGCGCATCAATACATAGTTCCGTTTACTTAGGTATTACGGAGCAGTAAAAAAGTAAATTGGAGTTACAAACTATCTTATAAACATTAGTAATATAGTTTTAATATGGATGGTTATAACTTAGAATCAAAAGTTGATTATTGTTGGAAATCTTGGCTATATTATTATAGATCTTAAACTTAAAAACAAATTTTATCGATAGAGTCTCAATCTTTTTCATTGGTTCTATCGGATGTAGGAATAAAATTGGATAATTCATGGAGTCATGTAACAATACATATTAAATATAGAAAAAATATATATGTATAGAACCGGTTTGACCTGACGGTTTAACCGGTGAACCGGCGACTAAATATGGTCAATAAAAAAACCGAGTTTTAAAACATTGACTACAACTTTACAAGCACCTTTCAATCATCAAGATGATTGGCTGATTGGATGTGTAAAATTTAATTCTATGTGCTCAACTGCTCACTACGCATCCTCTACAATGGAAAAAGAATTCATTTGCAGCATAAGTGCATAGCCGTACCACATTAATATCGTTCGAGTAATAAATGTGGTGTTAGAAAATGGTCACGTTATCGTAAGTAGACAGATGCTTTCATTAGAACCGCTTAGTCGTCTAAACGATGTTATCCATACATCGTCTTTGGAGCTAGATTGGACGTGTCACGTGTGAGCCGATAAGCTTGTTCGGTTATCAACGTCTTAAGATAATATATACATATAAGTAGCATATAGTCCATTAGATTGTTTTAATTCGAATTTATCTTATAAATTGTGAATGCAACGAGATGAATGTCGTGTTACAGAGGGTGACTCTGTAAAATTAGTTAGAACACGAAACAAGAAAATAAAGATTAAGCAAATGGAAAAGTAACACATGTCAAAGGTGACATAACGGGACCCATTCAATGATTTTCGGATTAAATTCTTAGAATTGAATTGAAGATTGTGGTACGTAGATGTTTGTTGGCAATTATAGTGTCTTTGAATTTAATATTTCTTATTTTTTGCTTTTAATGGGTCAGTAGTTTATGGTTGTCCGACCAATGTTGCCTGCCTGCTGTCCCATTCTTATCATGGACTACTACTCATATTATCATCACTCTCAACTTCAACTTTTTTATTTGATTTTCAGAAGAAAAAAAACTTCTTTCATACTTTTTTGCAAGTATGAATAAGCAAGTCTCGGTTCTACTCTAACATTAATCTTTGTGAACAATATGCTCATCTAATTTTGGGAGAAATTTTTTTCTTCTTCTTCAGCCTTGGAACGACCTTGTTTACGTTAAATAGGTAGATTTCAACCATTGTGGAAATTAAATTGATCAAGTTTATGCTAGTTGGAGTTTGAATTATTTATGGTTGTTAATTTAAACCTAATGCACACCCCCAAATTAAGCAAGTTAGGAGCCGTTTGTTTCTTGGTATTAGATTTTGGTTTAGAATGCAACCCAAAAAGTACTGTTTGGTAGTAAAATTGACTTTTACTGTTTGTCATCACAGCCAAATATTATGGCTATTACAAATGTAAATAGGAATATTAGGTTTACAAAAATTAGGTGAGCCCATCTAATAACTATGTCTATCTCTCTTCATTTCCATGCTAAAATATATAATAATATTAAATTTAATTATATATTTTCATTTAATTCACATTTTAATATATTTTATACCTTTAATTATTATTTTCCTTTTCTATATTAAATCTAATTCAATCTTAAACCAATTTCAAATCCAAATTCTAAACCTATCTACAAGTCCTTACTAAAATACCTTTTTCCTTTCAATTGTGTTTATTGTTAATATACAATTAATATAGGGAATAGCTTAACAATGTTATCATTAATTCCACCAATTTGGAGAAATTAAAGGATAAGGGTAGGGATTAGATAGGAAGCACGATATCATTGATTTGTTTGTATTTAAAAAGCTAAGTATTACAATACATAAAAATAAACCAAGCAATCAAAACAGAATTGATAAAAAGGAAAAAGACAAACATGAAGCATCATTACTTTTTTTTCATTAGTATATGTCACACTCAATTGTTGGTTGATTCATCCGGTTTTAATTCATTATAAGTAAATTAGATAAACTTTAATATAAAATATCTATATCACTCATAAAAGATTATTAATTATTAATACTTTATAAAACAATTTTTTAGCTTATTATTTTGTAAGATGACCAATGATTGCAACTAAGCAACACTGAAAAACTTTAAAACATCATTGCTTACATATATAAAAAAGTGGTAAAAAGGAGACTTGGTAAACATACATCCATAATGCACATAGTGCATATGTATTTGTGTGTTTGTTGAAATGTGGAGTTTATTAGGTAGGGGGAAATTGGGTGGTTGGAAACATGCCCAAATTTTGACCAACTTGTTGGCTGCTAGGGGAAAACCTAGTTAGGTATCTGTCTAAACAGACCAATAGGTTGTATTTATATTTTGAATTCGCCTTTTATGTATATATGAATTATATGCCAAATTATGAATTGCACACTTGGATCAAAATCTGATATCATTTATATATTGATGTTATTTCATATTCTTGTAAGAAAAATTACTCCGCAATATTTTTAGTGGCAAATTCATATACGTAGTGTATTAAAAAGCCCAACAAATAGCTAACCAATAAGAACAATTACAACGTACACCGCGTCACAAGCATGAGTGATAGATTGATTAGGATAAAAGATCTAATTGTTCCAAACTGAACGTAAACCGGTCCAAGAAAAAGAAAGAGTTTTAACATCATCATATAATCAGGGCCGTCCCGAGGATATTTATCGCCCTGTGCGATAATGAAAATTAGGCCCCTAAAATAAGCAAATTTTAGATGTAGGTAAAAGAAACTTATCAATACTGCAAAAGTTTATATGAATAACCAACATCATAAACTCTAATAAAAATAAGTATCTGAATATAAAATATGAAGTCTTACCTTAAATTAGCCAAAAACAAAATGCAATAAACGGATCGTAGTCTTGTTGGGTTCAAAAGTGCATTTATGGTTTTAGACATATATTGGGCTTTCTAGAAAAGTTGTGCCCCAAAAAATTGTTGGGCCATGTGCAACAGCCCAGGTTGCCACTGCAAAAAATCAGGCCTGCACATAATGTATCTTCCCTTGGATGTTTTACATCAAAGCAAGTGCTATTTCTAGACCAAAACATGAGCCTATTGCTATTTGAGTGACCCCGCCGAAACAAGGCTTTGTGGACGGAGGTAGGTTTGAAGAGTCGACCAATGAAATAAACTAGAAAGGTTTTTGGAATAATTAGCAAATGTATAATAATCCACATACTTTTGGACATGTATATTCAATAATGTTGCTAGCTTAATTGCTTATGATCTAGAAACACTAGTTTTCTCACCCTACATGCATGTCTACTCATATGGATGCGAATGATCGATCGTGTTATAATATTTTAGAGATCAGTATGACCGTAATCGTGTCATATTAGCAAAAAGGTATAATATATTGTATTAGTAAGTCATTTTAACATGCTCATATAGTTTATAACTTTATACGATATTGCATGCATATCAAAATTATCACTTTTAACTTTAAACCTAGCGACGAGTTTAGTTTCTGTATTTCGGTATATTTTTTATATGATGATTGTGATATGCAAGGAATCATCTATCTGAATTCTTACTAGAGAAATTCAAATTCTTTAAAGCCTAAAAAAATGAATAATGTTGTGTTACTAAAATAATTCCACTGGTAAAAAAAATCACTCGTCAATGCAGTTTATTAATGTAACCCTTTTCCTTTTTGTGTTTTGAATATTTCATTTTTAGTCTTTTGACTTTTTGACGTTTGTCAGTTTATTCAGATGTTGTTCCGTGTTGACGGTGGTAATTTTATGAGAATTGTGATAATTTATGGTTTATTGTGAATAATAATCCTTTTTTAGACGATATTATTATGTTATTTGTATTCCGGATGGTTTGACCTGTGAATTTTGAGAAATGCCAAAAAATAAGTCCTGACACGTCCGTTAATGTCCAAGTGAGTTTTGAGAATTGAAAAGGGAAATATGTCAAGTATATACTCTAAGTAAATGGAAAATTATTTTTAAGGTGAATAAAAATGCTAATTAATCTTGGGAAAAATTTTACGGTTGAGTTTTACGAGCTTTTAAGTGATCTCGAAAAGAAAAGAAGAACTCGATCCTAGGATCCTATAACCGGTCGAACCATAGAGGGGACAAGGAGGCATGATTTTAGCTCCCTTGTCTAGCAATTGTACACATATATTCCATTTTACAACCAACATCTTCATTCATTGATCTCATTTTCAAAAAAAAATATAACACACGCATAAGTGTGTGTGTGTGTGTGTGCGTCTGAAATAAGCCACCAAACAAACACCATAAAATTTTCAACTTTGATTAAGAACGTGATATTCCGGGTTGATACGAGTATTTGGGTATTCATTTAAAAAACGTTTTGGTTGTCCGGTTCGCGTCGAAATCTTTATTTTTGAAGATTTTCTTGTAGGTTTCTAAATTTAAATTTCGGTTGTCCTTTTGGGTTCATATTGATGCATAGATGTTAGTTGTATAAGTTGATCGTCATAAAAATCGATTTTTTGAAACGAAACGAACATATAGGGTGCGTTTGGGGGTTCGAATAAAATGAAACAAGTATAAGGATTTCTTAGTTTTGATATTGTGGTCATGATGGTTGAATAACATATGTTGCTAAATAGCTTATTTTGAATAATAGCTTGTATAACTTATTCCGTTGGCTTTTCGTGACTTATTTTGAGTTTATATGCTCGCGTCTTATTTTAAAATCACAAGGGAAGTGATTTTGATTATTTACGTGGTATGGCGTATACTCGTGGACTATTTTTATAGCTTATGATGTTAACCAAATACTATACGTAGCGTACTAGCTTATTTTTAAGCTTACGGACTTGATTTTTGGAGCTCTTGGGCTCACGGCCCATTAGGCACAAATAAGTTGTGGCTTATTTGATGGCTTATTGTGGTCCGGGTTATTTTCTACTTATTAGTATGAGCTTATGTATATAAATGGACCTTAGTTTTGGGTTTAGAACGTGTTTTGTACTTATAAATACCTTAATGGACCATTCTTGGGCCTTAATGCCCAATAAGCGATATTTAGTCATTTTAAGAGTTTTTGACATATGTTTGAAAGTGAAATGTATTTACGAAGTGATATTAAACATTATTTTAGAAAAAAAAACGTTTTAGTAAACGTTAAAGATTGAGGTTTTGGAATTTTGTCGGAAAAGTGTCGAAAGTTTGAAAAATGTTTGAAATAAAGGTTAAATACTTTGGAAAATGTTATATAAAAGTACGAGTCATGTTGAAATTTCGTAAAAAGTTTATACTTAGAAAATTTTACCTAAGAACATAATTTTTGGTTTTAAATAATAAAATATTATTTTATTATTTTATTACTTTAATAAATTCACCAAAAGACGAAAAATATAATTTTTCTCGAAACTTCTCTAATATGCTTTTTATGAGTAAACGTTTCATTTTCAACTATATTATGATTATTTTATGGAAACTAAGGGTACCGAATGAACTTATCAAGATATATTTATAATTA
Source organism: Tanacetum coccineum (assembly GCA_026074375.1). NCBI lineage: Eukaryota > Viridiplantae > Streptophyta > Magnoliopsida > Asterales > Asteraceae > Tanacetum > Tanacetum coccineum. Next base: position 13,350 of record BQNB010032896.1, read on the forward strand.
TTTATTATAAATATTTACTTATATTACTTAGCTGTTTTCTTTAAATAGTATAAGTATGTATTGTTGAGATATAGGATTGATAAGATATTTTGGGATGAGACGTCAACTATCACACCACTAAATTTTTATGGGAAATTGAACAACGCATCTAACCTCTATGCATCAAACGTGAAGACTGTTTTGGAAATAAATGATTTAATGGGACATTAACTGGACTAGGTCGTGTGCGGATGTTGTTTCATTTGCTTGTGTGATTGAGATTTGGTTGCTTAAGACTTGCTTGGGGTGAGTTCTCGTAGCCCCGTTTTTCTACTATTTTCCCGTTGAGGAAAAATTATACTCAAATGTGTTTTGAACTATTTTGAAATTTAACTATGCGAAACGTGGTTTTGTTTTTGGGACAATTATGTGCTTATGATTGCTATGTGAATATATGTGATGTGATTTTACTTGCATGTACTGTGTTTGGCATGCAAGGGTTTTGGTTTTACTTGTGTGTACTGTGTTTGGCATGGCAAAGGTGATTGGCAAGGATTTTTCATGTCTATTTGTGATCCTGCCCTAATATAGTGCTCCAGTTGGTAGGTCCTTTAGGTGCATAAGTGACATATTTGCTACCCGACTAGCGGGGATGCTAGGGCATGGTTATCGACTAGCGGGTATGCTAGTCGTTTTTACATGATTAGCGAAGATGCTAAGTCATGAGTGATTCTTATATATTCACTATCATATTGTACTATTGTCCATTGTTTTGAGATATTGGCACTGATTTTGGGTTTAAGGTCAAACCTACGAGCTCACCAACATTATTGTTGATGTTTTTGAGTATCATTTTCAGGAGTGATTCTCCGAAATAGATTTACGCTTATTAATTCTTCAAACGTGATCACGAAATTTGTATGGTATATGGTTTTTGATGATTCGACGTGTCGAACAAGCATGGGGAAGATTGATTGTATTCTTGATTGTGTCCTGGGCCTTCTATTGAGTTAGCTTCTTTTGTTCTTTTGAGGTTGCGGTCTTTTGATTAAGCTGTGTTGAATCTTCGGGCACATTTTTTCTCATAACATGAGAGAGACATCTCGTCATTAGACAGTATGCATTATTTGTGTCATAGGGAAAGTGTTTGAGTATAATTATTTAAAACGTGAGAAGAAATTTTTTAATTTTTTTTTGATTCAATTAGTGTCTTGCCTAACCGGTCAATCACTAAGCTTATTCTTAAAATGAGTAGAAATATTTGATAAAAGATGTACACTTAGTATGTGATTTTCTTTAAATTGTCGTATCTGCAGGAGAAATGTCTACATTTGGGACTTAGGTGATTTCATTTCAATACTTAGAGGAATAATTGTGAAATTCCGGGACATGGTTTTGGACTTTGGGCGTTACAATTTATATCATCATTTCATGTAAGGAGAAAATACGGACTATCGGGACTTTAATTGACTTTGGGTTGTGCGGTTTTGAGTTATTTGTTACTTTGGATATCTGGGTTTTTATAATCAAGATGCTTGAGCGCTTGAAAGAAAAGTATGAATCTGCTCATGAAAGTATTATTGGTTTAGGGGAAAGAACTAAGTCCAACATCCACACCAACACACAAGCTCAAAGTTACATATGTATTGAAATCTGTTCTATCCTCGAGTTTGATGCAAAGACTTCATAACTTGGAAAGCAAGTTAGAAGCAAGCTGAAGAGTAGCTGAACAAAGAAAGTTCATATTGTATACACATCTTGAAAGAAAGAGTTTAATGAGGAGCTTGGAAAGTTTCATTGGTGAAAGACCATTGGGGTTTGACTTACGTCTGCTTCAAAGGCCTTATGAGTTTATCATATGTTGTCCATCTTTATAAGGTCAATCCTCGTTAAATAATTTTATTCTTGTGAATATGTTAATAACTAGTGATAGATTTTTGGTGAATATAAGGTGTGCTTGAGTACCAATTTACAAGAATAACTTAGTAAATTCAAAAATCTTTTAAAATAATTATCCTCGGCACCATCTTTAAAACCCATCAAAAAAGTTAGGGGGAGCAATAATAGGTTCCATTATGCAAGAATACATCATTTTGTCCCGAACGGTAATCAATTGATATCCAAAATATCAAGGGATACATTTTTGGATTTAGGGGAAGAAAATGTGTTTAACCTGGGACTTAATGTATATTGACTTAAGTAATCATATTAAAATGGACTCGATGCACTCCCACTTAGCATTACTTCGTTTACGTGCACATGTTAGGGGGAGCTTTTTGTGATGATTAAAAAACTTTAAAGTGTAAACCTTTTGATATTTATTATCACAACACTTTGAATGAATTTTTCAATGACTTTTATGGTTTGTAAATGGGATGGTTACCCTAAAAGACCGCCATGTACTTAAATTTATGGAGTTATAAGGCGGTTAGGTTTAGGTATTCAAATCCCATGATCCAGCCAGAACTGGAGGGATCTACCCAGGGATATCCACTAGTTAGTGTAGAAGTCCTTAGGTATGATTAAAAAAAGGGAAAGGTGACGAATCAGGAATAATGCTCGACTGAGATGGAGCTAACACTGGAACAAACCCAACAAGGTGTTAGTTATGTAGTCTCGGTAAGCATTGAAGGGGTTGAAGAATGAAAAAGAAATGTAAGGATAAGGGTGAAAAGAAAGAAGCACATTCATACACTTAGGACAGAAATTGGGTCAATAATATGTATCGAACACGTAAGTGTTGTGCTGACATTGAAGATAGTTGATAAAGTGTAGAAGACACAATATCCATTTATGCCTAAAATAACCCAATTAAACCCAAAACAGACCAAAAATGGCAAAAATATGCTTGTATTTGTGTTTTGTATGTGCAGGTACGGATATATCAAAATTCACAAGAAAACAATCAAAAACAAGCAAGCACGGACACGAGAATCAGAAGAGTACAAAAAAAAGAAGCCAAAGGATCAAAGCCGAAGCCATAAATGTCAAGCCTCAGTCAAAGTCAATCATGGTCTATAAAAAGATCCATAAGGACCAAAAACTTGCAAATTCCAAACCTTTTCTAACTGAGAAAAGAAGGGAAAGAAGGGACAGGGTGAGTTGCCATTTCCCAAAGTCAACGAGTTTTTACATTTCAGTTATAAAAGGGCGGGTAAATCCCATTCATGTTCATCATCATCCTAAAACGTGCCCTTGGCTCAAAACAAAGGGGTTTTCAAAATTAGAGGGTACAAAAGACAATTTAAGTGTCCAAGTACTCCTTGGCAGTAAGAAATGTCACTCCCCATCTCTGATTGGTCCAATCCCAAAGAAAGAATGACACGTCAGAGCAAGAAAAGCACAAAGTTAAGTGGGATTTGCTCTTGGATCACTCACACAACTAACACACTGTCACATCAAGGGAATGACACGCTGGCAATCCTCAAGTGTCCTCAATTTGATCCAACGGCCATAATTGATGCTCAAATGATTAAAGAAATGATTGGTCAGGATTAAAAAGGTTGGAGAGCAAGGCAAGAGGCTAGAAGGATCCAAGGCAGCCTATAAATAGGACCTCACCTCTCACACACACGATATCTAGTTTTTAAGTAGTAGTTTTTAATTTAGTGTAGCTTAAATTTTAATTCTTAGCTTAATGATGTTTTAATCTTGTAATTTTCCTTTAAAAGTACTGTAAGCAAGTTTTATTAATGAAATTCAGTTTTTCTAAATTTCTTCAAGTTTTATTGGATTAGAGCTTTTGGAAGGGGATCTTAACTTGGAAGAGATCCCAAGGACTTTTACCCTAGCTTATTAATAAACTAGGGAGCTTGTAGCTGCCTTAAATTTCTAAATTCCAAGTTAAGATCTCTTCCAAGTTAGATTAATGCTTATTTAGTTGTTAAGTTTTGTTAATTAAGTTTGTTTTAAGCTAGTTTTTATCTGGTATTCAGTACTTGTTCATTAGATTTCTCTTAAAAAGCTTTTCTCAAAACTGACATTATCTTAAAGGGGTGTTTGGTTTAGTGCATTTTGACCTCTAAAAGTCAATTTCATTTGTGCTATTTGCTTGAGTCAGCTAAGTTTTTATTTAAAATTAGTTTCCATTTAGTTTTTATAAGTTAGAGTTCAAAATTTCAAAAGAAATGGCTTATTATAAGTGTTCAACACCAGGGGAGCTTGTTGCTTAGGTTTTTATTGTATCAATTAGATCCAAAGCCCTTTAGGCTTGGATTTTGCTTATACACTCTATTAGAGTGTATTTAAGTGCAGGGTTTCCCTTAAGAAACCTGCACTATAGAGTTGCACTTGTACAAAGTGCATCAGTACTAACCAAGAGGTTAGTACTGCTGTTATAGTTTGTACCGCCACTTTTAGAATAGCTTTTAGTTAGTTTAAGTAAGATTTAAGTGCTTAGATTCTAGTAGAATTAAGTCTAGTTATAGCTTATTATAGATTTAATCTTAGTTAGCATTTTCCAGCTTACTTTCCTAGTTCAATTTAGCGCTAAATTGTTACTAGCATTATCTTACATAAGTTAGTACTGCTGATTTTCAAGTCCCAATTTAAGCCATCAAAGTTAAGATTTAGTAGCTTATCTTTTAGTATTTTATAGTTGGGTAATAGCTTAATATATATTTAGATTTATTGCTTATTAGTTTAGCTTAATTTGCTGCCAATTCACCAAAGTGCACCAGTACTAACTAAAAGTTAGTACTGCTGTCACAAGTTAGTACTGCCACCTTTGGCTTAACTTTTAGTTAAGTAAGAATAGGATTTAGGATCTTAGATTCAAGTAATATTAAGTCTAGTTACAGCTTATTATAAACTTAATCTTAGTTTATATTTTCTAGCTTATTTTCCTAGCTTAATTTAGCTGTCAAAGTCAGTAAAACTCTGAAAACACCAAAAATAGTAGGTTAATTAAGAAGATCATTATTTTGTTAATTTAAGCTTATGATCCTAGTTTTTACAGCTTAAATAGATAGAATATAAGTAGTTTAATAAATCCTTAAAGTTTTAGAGTCCAATGTAGCTTTTTAAGGACTTTAGCTTAATTGGATTTTTGCTTATTGCCTTGGGTTTCTGAGTTTGCTTAGTTCATGCTCAATTTTAGTTGCTTAAAAGTACTTCTAGGTTAGATTTCTTTGCATTTTTAGATTAATCAAATTATCATCTATCTAGATCATTTTACTTTTTTAGAATTGAGCTTAATTTGAGCATTTTATAGCTGATTTAGTAAAACATAGTCCAAACCCCTAGTTTCTGTAATAGCTTATTAAGAAGCTCTTTTAGAGCTTATCTTCGAGTTTTAGACCATAGTGCTTTTGTTAAAGTTGTTCCCCCTAGCTTATTTTATAAATTTGCTTCTTTAAGTTTTTGCTGAAAAGCACTTATAATTTCAACTTATCTTTAAGCCTAAAATGGACTTTGTTTGAAGTCGGGTTAGGTCCTCAGGGATTAGTTTTGTAATTTTTAGTTTTTAATTATTTCTCATTTAGTTCTTCATCAGTTAGTATCTTTGCTCTATTAGTCCCTCTAGTATTGGCATAATCAGTCCTTAGTTAAGTCTTTTGTTAAGTTTTAATTAGTTTTAATATTTTAATTAATAATTTGGGTTTAGTTTTAATTAGTTTAATTAGACTTTTATAAAAAGATAAAAATTAGGGCCTTTATTTTTATAAAATTTCTGCACACTTTCTTTATTTAGTGTAATTTTTATATTTTTTAGGACTTTATTTTTAATAGATTTTATTAATTTTGATAGTTTTTAATTTTTGAAATTTCCTATCTTTTAAATAAAAAGCCAAAAATTAGTAATTCTGTTTCTAAAATTTCTTTTGTCATATCTTAGTTTATAAATTAGTTTTACTTTTTTTGGGATTAAAAATTTGTTGTACTTGCTTAATAGTCGCGTTTTATTTGTTTTCCGTATTTGATTAATTGTCCATTTTTTTTTTTAGTAGTCATAGCTTTTCAAATCAAATATCTTGCTTAATTCAAATCAGAATCAGACCTAACGTGTTTCAATTTCACTAGTCATTGGGGATAACGACCGGGTGATCATACTTACCCGGTTTAATATACGTATTATATTATATTATATATATTTTTAAGAGTGAATTTTATCAAGGGTAATTTTCTTAATTACTCTTAAGGTTATATTTTTATAATTATTTTACGTGTATAAAACTTTCACATCAAGTTTTGGCGTGCTGACGGGGATAGCACTATCCCCAAAACTAAACGATAAAAGACTAAAAACTCAATATGCAATATCAAATGCCTATTTTCAAATCCCTAAATATATAAACTTATTACTACAATCACATGGCCCTGTATAACCAAAAATAATCACATGCCTAAAGATTTGATATTAAATGATTTCAAATTTAAAATGGTTTAGTTAAAAATAAAATGGTTTAGTGTGGGGATTTAGTTTAAAGACCAAAATAAAATGGTTTAGTGTGGGGGTTTAGTTTGGGGATTTAAAAAGTAGAAATATTTCATAAATGATTTTCGAGGTATTTAGTTATAAGGTATTTGATGGTGCGATAACGATGAGCCTATTTGCGAATATTGCGAGGGATATCATATGGATTATCAATGTACTCAACCCTCCGAAGAATAGATAAAATCATTCAAGGAAGTAGCATAGAACGTGGAATTGAGATTTTTCGGCCAAAACAAAAGTGGCAATATATCGGTTAATGAGGAAACGATGCAAATATTGCGAGAATTGATTAAAATTCAAGATGAGAAACGAATCGCCATAGAAAAGGAGGCCGCGGAGTTAGAAGCTAAACGTAAAAGTCAAGAGTGCTTAAATATCGAAGAAAAATCTATTCCTCAAGCTTCTATTCGTTTAAGAAAATCAAGTAATGATCGACTTTAAGAGATTCACAATTTCTACAAAACGTTATTCCTTTTTAACGTGAAAACTGTTAAATCTCTAAAAATGGGGGATATGCATATTGACAAGAAATAAGGTTACTTGAATCTAGTGTAATGATTCCTATTTTATCCTAATGAGTCCGACGTTATTTTTTCAATGGGATTGTTGATGAATATCTAAAACGGGTTGATTTAAAGTTCAACAACTTTGGATGCCTTCCAATTTCATGTGCGAAAATAATAAAAATAGGGGAATGTTATATAATTAGGCCTTCCGCAATTACACCCGACTTACCCATTCCGGACTCTCTCATAATGGAGGATGAGCATCTCGACACTATTCCGGTAACGGAATCGGCTAACACAATCAAGTCTAGTGTTGAAGACCTTGTCCCTACCCCAAGTGAGTCCGCGGATTTATCCGATGGTGAAAGTGAGTGTGATGTGCCCGTTAATGATGATGAAATCTTCTCCGACTTTGCGACTTTTCTCGAATCTCTACTTTGATTCAAACGACGTTTCACCTTTAGTGATGGACGAGTCACTTTCTGATGAGGACGTTCAAAAGAAAATTTCAAAATTTATTCGAACCATCTTATTGATGAAAGAAATCAGTTTTCTACTAAGATAGATCCACATTGTTTCAATGCCGAGTCTTATCTTATCGAATCTTTGCTTAACCGTGATACTTTAATCGATTCTTCTCCTAAGTTTGATTATCTTCTCGAGGAGTTCTCCGGTGAACTCGCTCATGCCGATCCAATTCCACCGGGAGTTGTTGATACCGACTCGGAACCTGAGGAAGAAATTCGTCTTGCTGAGAATTTGTCGTATGATAATTCATCTCCACGACCTCCGGAAGAATCTAATTCTGAATATTCTGATGCTACAATCGAGTCTCTCTTTCCACCTCCTATCCCCGTTGAGGATAGTGACTCTCTTATGGAGGAGATCGACTTATTTCTTGCTTCCGATGACTCGATGCCACCGGGCATTGAGATCGACGACTATGACTCGGAAGGAGATATTCATTTTCTTGAAGAATTGCTTAGCAATGACTCATTTCCCCTTCCTGAAGATGAGTCATTTTCTCTTGATCATTTTGATGATCCATCTCTTCCCCGTCCTCCTCCGGAACCATCGGATGTTGAGATTTGCTTTAATTTTAAACTCGATGCGGGCGTTGTTACTAAGAAAGTGGTGGGTGAAACATTTCTAACGCAGATGTTCATATGCCTATCTTTTGCCCACCCACCCACCCTTTGTCTAGTTTTGACCTTTTGCTCCGTTTTTACGAAAAAACGAGGACAAAGTGTTTAAACCTGGTATTTTCACTTTCCTTTTCTCATTCTCATCGGCCAAATTCATTTGATTTTTCTGAAAGCCCAGTGATGATTTCTGGAGGGGACAGTTCATTCACTTGGATGTCCCGTATCTCTCTTTTTTATCCTCCTGGGACCAAGCTCAAGTGTGGGGGATCGAGTCAGGCTCAAGACTCGGTTAACAAAAATAAGCGCTTCGTGGGTGGCAACCCATGCTTATCCTAGTAGTAATAGTATTTTATTTAGTAATAATAATGAATAAGCGTGTGATTTTATAGCCTAAGTGTGGGGGCGTGTTTCTTTCTATGGTTTGTGGTATCGTTTTTTTTGCAGGATTCCTCAAGATCATGAAGACCCGTGCTCGTTTTCAATCCTCCAATCGCTCGGTCTTCGATCTTTGCTTATTTTGGAATCCTTAATCATGATCATGTATATTATTGTGCTTCCCTTTTAACACTTGGAATTTTTTGCATTTTCCTTTTTCATTCCTAAGTGTGGGGGTAAAACCCGATATTTTTGAACATTTAGGCCAATGTTCCATTCTAAGTGTGGGGGGGATTTCTATCGAAATGTGATCATACATGTGCCTTGCTGTGTCCCGCGCAACCCCATTTTGACCAAAATTTTAAAAAATTTATTGTTTTATATAAAAAAAATGATTAAAATATAAATATATAGTAATAAGTAGGCCCGTAGAATTAGGTAGCTTTTGATTTGACCGAGTTTAAAACTCTAGCTTTCCCCTTAGCTTTTGAGACTTAGCGTTTGGCTGAACTTTAAATTTTTCTCAAAGAACGAAAATGATAGTGTTAAGTAGAAGGTGGATGCTAAACAAGGTTTTATTTAGAAATTTTAAGAGCTACATGTTGATAATTTGTCGCTTTTTCTCCCGTAAGCTTCTAATTTGAATAATTAATATGTGCTATCTTTGAAATTAGGACTTAAATCAACTATTTGAATAAAGATGTAGTCGATATCAATAATTTAGTCTGTGTTCAAAATTTTATAATTTTAAATTTTCTAAAATGTATTTTCTCTTCGATTAATGTTGCAAAAATAATAATAAAGATTAATAAGTAAAATAAATATATTCACGAGAATACTTTCATCGTGTCGGAGTGCGTGGCGATGTTGAATTCTTATATAAGGTGGGGGCGGGGTCATAATAAGTAGATATCTCTTGTCGACTCGCATCGATTTGGCTTTCGGAGATAAAAGGCACCGGTGATACTATTATGATTATAGCAAATAATAATAATAATAATAATAATAATAATCATAATAATAATCATAATCCATGGTTGAAATATGATTGCGACATCGTGGTCGGAGGCGTGGCCGAGGTTGTAGCTTCTAAAGGCCGGGTTTAAATTGTTTTGTTGCTAGTAAGTGCAAAATTATTTTATTAATATTTAAATTTGGCTCACTTTTGGCACTAAGTCTAATTCGTTTTATGATTGTGATTTTTCAAATTAGATAGTGTAACCCGGGAAACCTTAGAGATTTGAAACACGAAGGTCCGTGAGTCCCGATACTAGTCTCCCTCTGGAGTTGTAAAGCCCCTTCACTTAGCAATGAGGTTGGGTTGTGCCGGACGAAAATGGCTACATGGGATGTTCTCGCCTTCAAAAAAAAAAAATCAATCTTCTCGGGTGGAAGTGAAACATAGTTTTTGTATAACGTTGATCATTGGTTGAAATTCAAAATAGCACATTCACCCTATTAAATATAATTTTCGGGAGTGAATGTTTATAAAGTTACAAATATGAGTAGTGTTAGCATCTTATACTTGTACTTGGCTGTGATTTCGTTTTTAAGCTTAAGTTTTTGGGGATTGTGAAAAGTCAGGATGACGAAATCCTATTTTTTAGTTTTTTCTATAGAATTGTTTATCTTAGATTTTAGTGATTTAATAAAGTTGTTAAAACGGGGGTGCTAGCGAATTAGTTGATTTTTAACTTTTGATGGACCTTTTTCTGTTCTTGTTTGATTGTCGAGGGGGTCATAAGTTAAAAGGGGATAAAGTTATTTATTTTCGGGTTTTGTTTTTACATTGCGTGAGGGACCAGCAATAGTTTAGTGTGGGGGATTTGATATTGGCTAAAATATACATATTTTATACCCCGAAAAACACCATAAAAATACTAAAAACACTAAATTAGGATAATTATGTTGCAAATTTGTTTTGTATTGTGTTTTTTAAGTCTTACAGGTAAAAAAGGGATCTGAAAACAGCAAAAACGGTAATTTTCGGGTGACTTTCGACGGACAGTTTCCATTTATCGAGGTCCCCAACGAAGTCGTGAAAATTCCTCGATCACACCTTTGGAAAGAGCACAAAAAACGAGGTCCAACGGTACGGCTTTTATATTAAAACCTTTTTTATTTTGAACTTTTTCGTCTGTTTGAACCTTTAGTTATAATAGCCCAAACCAGCAATAAGGGGTTATATATTAAACTTTTCATATTATACATTAATCCATGCTCTAGTCCACGGCTAGAGCATTGTGCTTTTATGAAGAGGTCCCGGTTCGATTCTTCGTGAGGGTTTATTCCCGCACGACACGCCTATCGAACCCGACTACGACCAGACCCGGGCCCAGGACCCGACGGACCCGGCCCAATACCAGACTCGGACAGGGCCAATCCCCACTAGACCGGCCCAATACCCGACTCGACCCGGCCCAATACCCGACCCGGCCCACCAATTGACTTACCGTCAACCACCGTTGACCGGTGGTCCGGCGGTGGTCAACGGTGGTCCGCCACCGTTGACCGTCGTTGACCGCCGCCGTTGACCGGTGGTCCGGCGGTGGTCCGGCGGCGTTGACCGTCGTTGACCACCGTTGACTGCCGCCGTTGACCACCGTTGACCGGTGGTCCGGCGGCGGTTGACCGGAGGTTGACTGAGCGGTGGGGAACATAAAAAAAAATGGCAACGTGGGCACACTTCAGGTGGTAACACGTGGCGCTTTCTATCATTGTATGCTGAGGTGGCTGTACTAGAGTTCGAGGTGGAGGTACGAGGAGGCAGTTCAACGTAGTACGAGGTACTGTTTAGATGGCGGCTGGACCAATCAAAGCATGACACGTGGCACTGGCGTGTGTCAGTCCGAGGTACTGTAGCGTCAGTACGAGGTAGGCGTGTGCAATAATGAGGCGGTTGGTGGAGTGCAAAATGACCAAATTACCCCTAGATCCAGCAATATGTGTAGATGGAGCTTGAAAGGAAGAATTGCCCCACCCACTTGGTATATAATGAAGAACGATGCCTGTTATGGTGTGTTAGATGAGAGTTAGATTTTAGAGAGTGAAATTTTAGTGTGTTTTTTTTAAGTTTATTTTTTTTGTAGTGTTAGTTTTAGGAATAATGTAATATAATTTTTAGCTTATTGTAAAAGCTTTTTTAGCTTATTTAGCTTATTGTAATCAAGATTTTAAGCTTATTAATGAAGATATTTAAGGTTGGTTTTTATTTAATGCTTATTTATCTTGAGCTATTTTTTATTACTTATTTCTTCTATATTTCTCTTCCTTTTGCTTAATTTCTAATATAAGGCTCATGCTTATAGCGTATTTTTGGATCCGTTCTATTAGCTTATATGTCTTAATAAGCTTCTTTAATAGCTTATTTAGACTAGCTTATTTTTATATTACTTTTTGATTTAGAGCTTTTGAGTGAGCTTATTTTTTAGCTTTTTTTTCGAGTGCTTATTCTTTCTAAGCTTATGTTTTTAGATCTAATCCCTTAAAATTATACGTTCTTGTTCAACTTGATTGAACATCTTAGTTTCGGGTGGATGTAGATCTAAAAATAATAGATCTTATATTTCTAGCTTATTTTTTAGCATAAATTTAGTTTTTAAATTCTAGCTTATTTTTCTTAGATCTAAATCCTTAAATATACCCGATCCGAGTTCACTTGATTGAACACCTTAGTTTCGGGTGGATTTAGATCTAAAGTTTTCATCTTTGTTCTAACTTTTCATGTCTTATTTCTTATTCCATCCTTCTACATCTAAGGCCGGAGCTTAAGGGTCTTATAAGGTTGATAAATAAATAAGGTTTGATCTTTCTAGTTTTTTATGAAAAATAATTAGTAGATTAATGTTGAACATTTATTAGCTAATTAGTAAAGTAAAAGCTTTAAAGTGATAAACTTATTTGTTTATTAAGTTTGTAAGATCGGGTGGTTTTATATCATTGCGGTTCTTCATTCGGTTACCCTTTTCCCTTTTTAATACTAGTAGTTTAGAATTATTAGCTTAAAATGTTTATGTTTAATCTTATGATTGTTGCTAGTTTATTTGTTATGATTAGTGAGTAGTTCATTTGTGTTTGCTAAGTGATTAGTGATTTGGAATTTAGGTGCGGGTTTAAAAAGGTTTAAAAATTAATAGTCATTAGAATTTTCAAATTTAAATACCGTCATTTATTTTTAATGCAATTTAAATACTTGTCATTTATTTTATTTTAAAAAGCATTTTACTTTACTTGTCATTTAATTTCTTAAAATTTGTTTTCGAAGGATTTTAATTCGTTAAACCTTAAACCCGCACTTAATGAACATTTCACGTCACTTAGCAAGCATTTTCGTCATTTATTTCCTTTAGATCAATCTTAGTATAATCTTGTAGTTTTTAATCTTAAAATTAATATTAGTTTAAAAATAGTTTAAATTCAAAAGTTTAGTTTCCCTTTTATATGCTTTCCCTTTTAGTAGATTTAGAAAACCAATCCCAAAAACTTAAGTGATAATCAAGCTCGATTTACAACTTGAACGTAGATTTCCATTCACTTCTCGCCGAGGAAACGACCCGGGAGGTTTTTGATAATTGCTTTGGTTAAAAGCGATTTTCTAGAACCCGACGGAAAATACTCACTATACTATTATTGGCCTATCCTTATTATTACGTATTTATATATATTATATATATTTATATACGTGTTGATTCGGACGCGATCACTATACCTTGTATTTTTGTGCATGTTTAGTTTCTCTATCTAGACGCCAATGTGTTGTGATGATTCCCTTTCTTGTCGCGCCTTGCATTTCGGCCTTGGCGGGGTGTAACAACAGTAACTCACTAGTTCACTCATACCATGTTGTCTGCTTTAAGACGCTCTGGTAATAAGAATGGCTAGTGCAGCTGCAAAACCCTGTCAAGGAGATTCTTTTGAATTCTACCTGATCACAGGCAATATTTATACTGATAAACAGGGAACTGCGGTTATTGCAACCGCATTCGACGAAGTAACAAAGACACTTTCGTTAATATATGTTGTTTATCACTAACCTATTCATGCATGTTTCTCGATGGTGGCAGTAGCTGATCGATGACCAGTCGAAACTATAGCCACATGCTCATACCCGTCCGACATATATAAAGACATTATGAAAGCTCAAGTACATGTTTCAAAAGACTTCCGCTACTCTGATACTGCACGTCTTCCTTGAAGCCACGAAGAGTTAAAGTTAAAGAATTTCAATAAAGATGATTATGCAAGCTTTCAAGATAAAGAAAGGTATGAGCATGTTGGTTCAAAAGTCACAAGATCACGAGGCAAAAGATTACAAGATGATGTATGGCTGATGATCTCAAGAAGCTCAAGATCACATACAAGTCAATCTAAAGGAACAAGCTCAAGCCTAAAGTCAAAGATCACTACACATATCACAAGATAAAGACAAAGCTAAAGACTACGAGCAAGATTGAAGTCATTCATAGAATGCTGAACTTAAGTTTTTGTAAAAGTGGAGTGACCTCCCTTAGGGGGGGATTGTTAGAAATACAAAAAAGGCTCGGTCACTCCTAAAATGTATTTCGTAGCTTGTAGTTAAAAATTGTGTAAAAGTAAGCTAATTGGGCCAAGCCCATGGGACAATAAGCCATGACCGGCCATGTAAGGAAGTATAAATACCCACTCCAGGTCTTGGAGAGGGTGTTAGCTCATTTCATAATATTACATTCTCTCTTTTGTTTCTCTCTTTAGAGGTGTCCAACCACTCTTTCTCTCTCTAAGATTTCTTGTTAACATTTTGTATGTGATTAGATAACTAGTATTCTACACCTCAACTATGAATAAAAAACTCACGCCTTCCTAACTTGATGGAATGCCACAACAATCGAATGACGTACCTATCTTATCTAGTAATCACTTTGATTTAAATGAAGAACCTGGCTTTGATACCACTTGTTAATAGATCGTTTTAGTGATATAATATGTGTTTTAAGTGTGTGTTTATTACAGAGAGGGAAAATATTAGAGAGAGAAAGTAGGTAGAGAGGAGGAGGAGATGAGATGTAGAGAGAGAAAGAGAAGGGAGGAAATGAGAAGGTGTTTTGAATGGTTACCTCATCAATTGATGAGATGGGGGTATTTATACCCATTATACAATAAGCACTTAGCTCAAGGCTTTTACATAACCGTGTCCTATGACTACATTTCAATCACGAGACCTTTTCCTATCTATTGCACACTTAATATTTCTCTACTTATAACAAGACTTTTATCTGAATAAGATCGTCACTTTTTGTATTCCTAACAAAAACTATTCATTCACCAATAATGCTTTAATGCTTTTGGTAAAATATTACCACTAACACAATCAGCCATCGAACACACCAAAATGCACCGCAAATTTCCTCAACAATTAGAATGATAAAAAATTATCATTTTTTGATACATAAGATCAACAATTTTTATCCAAAAAAATCCATACAAAACAAAGGTGATTAGAATGATAAAATTGTTGAATAACCAAGTCTGCGTACCATTTTATAAAATAAACCAAAGCCATTCTGAGATCTTCTTGGTCTTGCATAGAAATAACCTATCGTGCTTAGATTTGTCGTTATTGTTGGTGCAACATTGACTAGGATCTCCTTTATGTTTAAACGGTGACAAATAAACGTTCGCAAAATGTAAAATAACAAACAATAGCCAAAATCCGTAAAACCATATTTTAGCTTCTGGCGTGCTAGTTACGCGTCAGCACGTGGCCAGCGCGCCACATGCAAATTCCATTTTTACAAATTTGCTTTTGTCTGCTTTCCTCTTACCCGACACATGTGGAAACTTCAATAAAGGTATGTACATGGTATTTGAGCATTTAGGAACACTCTAAATGAGGCCGAAACTTATTTCTAAATCTAGTATGATCATTTTTTCAACATACCATCAAACAAAAGTATTAATTTAACCATAATCTGGATGTACATTGTTCCTAATCACGTAATGGGTTTTACTCCCTTATTGGTCAAACTAAGTCAAATGTCACTTTGCGTAAACGTATCCTTTCCCGTTATGGGATATGCTTTACTTGAGATGCAAAGCATTTAGCTTGTTTGCATCAAGA
The DNA here is from genome assembly GCA_026074375.1 of Tanacetum coccineum. Lineage (NCBI taxonomy): Eukaryota > Viridiplantae > Streptophyta > Magnoliopsida > Asterales > Asteraceae > Tanacetum > Tanacetum coccineum. The sequence continues at coordinate 28,887 of BQNB010032896.1, forward strand.
TGATTAGTGATCAAATCCATTGTTGATTATCATGGATTAAAGCCTAATGACTAAATGAGTTTGTGGTATTTGGAGATTAATCATGCTTTGAGTTTTCTTATTTCCTTTCCTATAAATGTTTTACAAACTCACATGTATTCCTTACATGTACAAGATGACTTACAAACTCCCACACCTCTTCTACACAATCCCACAACCCATCCTTCCTAATCATTTATTTACCCTTCTTCCTAACAAATGTTTATATCCTTCACACACTCTAAATACTTCCTTCTTAAACCTTCTCATAATCACACATGTCCACTCTTTCTTTTCTTATTGGGAATGTGATTATTAACCCAAATCAATCCTTTGATTTCATCCTAAACATCATCGTCATTCTTATCATCTTCAAACCTTCTCTAAGAATAAACCTTCCTTCACATAAACCTTCCCCAAATAATATCAAATGCCAACTTATAATCCCTTACACAATGTACTCTCATTGTACTTGTTGTACTTCTTGTTTCCTACATTCCTAACAAAGGCTCATCTACATCCCATCAAAACATTCTCCACCACACATTCACTATTCACCTTCTTCCTCATAAAAGTTTAATTACACACATACACACTCTATCATCCTCACCCTTGATCTAGCCACTTCATCAATCCAAGTTACCTTACTCTTTTCTCCTCCCTTGGATTGATTTTAAACAAACACAACAAATACACTTTCTTTTCCACCCTTGATCAAGCCACCTCATCAACCCAAGATACCTCACTCTCCTCTCATTCTTTGGATTGAATTCAAATTTAAACAATCACACTTCCCTCTCACAAACAAACACACTTCACTCTCTAAACTAACACACCTTTGTTTCTACCATTAATCTTGCTATCTCACCTATCTAACTTACCTCTCTTCATCTCATCCTCATCCTCTATTTTAAACTAAGATTAATAGGCTCCTTTCTATCTTATCACCATCACATCATGCCAACTAATGACAACTCATTCACAACTCATTCTCTCTTATCCAACATGTGCTCAAAAGATTTGAATTTCAAATCTTAAATCTTCCCCCTTTCTTTCCAAGTTAAGACTATTCTAGAAATATTCTCTTGTACCTTAACTAGGTCTTTAAACCTTTAGTTAGATCCTAACTAAGCTAGTTATATTTTGAGGAATACCCAAAATACCCCTTTTTGATAACTCTTTTCTCTCTTTACAATATCAAATAAGCAAAAGGCTTTTAAATACTTCACAAACGCTTTTATCAAATGACTATTTGAGTTGGTTGACCTTGAGTGTACGAATGATTGAAAGGTCATAGTGTGAAGTAAAATTAGGGGTTTAACAAGAGTGGGTAATTAAAAAGCCAAGAACCTGAAAAAATGGTTTAGGGTCTTTGGCGAGCCGGCCACATGCTAACACGCGGCTAGCGCGCCACACTCGAAATAAATTTTCCCATTTTAGGTTCTTGGCCTATAAATACCCCCTCTTTGCCTTTGTATTCCTCACTACTTGTAAACATTCTTTCCTCTCTTTTCTCTTCTCTTATCCTTTAAGTCTAACATCAAGTGTTCCAAACTCCTCATCTATCATTCTATTAAAGTGAACATATCTTCTCAAGAGAGCCACACAAGTACTTAATCCATACTTGTGTGTTTTGTCGAGGGTCTTCTTTCCCATACCCTTTCTTTAGAATTGATTCTCTAGGTTAGGTTAGGACTTGGTTCAACTATCTTTCATTCAATCTATCAAGTTGTAAAGGAAGTCTTGTATCCGTGAGATCAAGTCTAGATCATTGGGGATCTAGTTGGGGTTTGGTAAGCTTCCAAGGGGAAGTCTTAATTGGTTATAGGTTAAGTCGAATCACGGGTTCTTAGGGGTGGATTCCGAGGGCAGAATACCATAGGTAGTAACTCTTCTTTGTGAGCGCCGATCTTTGTGCATATCGGTGGAGTTAAATTGTAATATGGTTTGTAGTCCACCATAAGGATTGTGCTAGTAAAGTATCGGAGTCGTGGATTCAAAACTGGATGTACAAAAGGACTAAAACCCCCTTCCCGAGCCAGTATATATCATGGTGTCTTTCTCTCTCTCTATCTATATCTACTTATTGATTCTTTGCTAAGTAGATCATCATACCACTCTGCTCTTTCGAGACTTGCAATTTTATAAACTTTGAATAAGTCAAGAAAACCGTATTCACCCCCTCCATCTATGGTTCTACAATTGGTATCAAAGCGGTTTACTTAAGTTTTCAAACATTAAATCCTTCCTGAGAATTCATATTAAGTTGAAAACTTCTTTTTCATAAATTCGAAATCCTAACTTAGATTTTTTAAAAATTTAAGTAAAGATCCATGGCTTAAGAGAACTATGTTAAGGGGTGTTCTATGTAAAGACGACCTTTGCTAGAACCCAATGGGTTTTGCTTTTGGAAGGCATGCTTTGAAACTTATGTTAAGTCCAAAGATATTGACTTATGGCAAGTCATTCAAAACGGAGATTTCTACTATGAAGTTAAAGACTCGGAAACTAAGTTAATAAAGGAAACGCCGTATGAACTTCTTGAACATGATCAAAAGAAGAAACTAAGGAAGAATAATGAAGCCAATATGACTCTTTACAACGCCCTACCGCGTAAAGAGTACGAGCGAGTATTCATATGTAAAACCGCCGAGGAGGTATGTGATGTACTATCGTTGTATGGTATATTTAAGATGATTTAAGTTTTAAATTTATATTTTGCCGACTAAACCAAAAACAACACTTTAACGGGCAGTGTACCCGATCGTTAGTAGTTTTGTGGTAAGTAGAGTGTCGAACACTTGAAGCGATGTTAAATCTATCAATTTAAGTAATATCTTGGTTATCTAGTCTATGTTAATTCTATTCTATTCTAAACCTATGTTAAACCTATGTCAGTCTAAATCCTAATTCTAACAGGAAAAGGGGGTTTTCAGCCTGAGAGACTAGCACGGTTTGGTTGGTGACTACAATCACTATCAAGGCAATTTTACCAAGCAAGCTAATTAACAAAGATGAAAGACGGTCAAAACATTATATAAGAAAAACTGTATTAACCATTTTTATTCGTTTAGATTGTTGGTTTAATTTATTAAGTGCAATGGCTTTCTTCTCTCGAGGGGGGGTTTTGGGGCAATTTTATCATTCTTAAGACTTAGGCGTTACATCATCCTAAGACCTAGACACATTAATTCTGTTACAATTAAAGCATCCGCATAAAGCACTCTATTTGCTAATTATAATCTATCTTAAGGATTAAAGCAATGGTGATCTTGTTAAACCCTAGCTCATAGAGACTTTACCCAATTACCGCCTTTAATGGCAATTTATAACACAAGTAGTCCCTTATTCTAATATCTATATGAATCAGAATGTTACTTGTTGAATTTTAGGGTCACTACTAGTCGACACGATCAAAAACCATTGGCAAATATCCAATTAAACTAGTTAAGCCAAAGCGTATCATAGGACATACGACTTAGGGAAGGACCAATGATTTTGTCGTAACTATTATTCTAGATGTATAAATCACTATATGGAGAGCTATCCCGGACTCTAGATCCACTTGGTCCGCTTCACTAGATCCAGTTGAATGATAGGTCGCATACAAAAGTGCGTAAACAAGTATAAATTGATAAACATAAACAAGCACTCAATGATAAATCAAGAAATCGAGATAAACAAATACCAAACATTCAAATCTTCATAATAATGGCTAATACCCAAAGTTATTAGCGTTCAAACATCATAATAAATACATGAGCAATTATTTAGCCAAGGTAAACTAACCGAGTTAACGAATAATACCAAAAACAGAACGATTACTAAAGTATATGGAATGACACGTTGTCTCCTATGGAATTGAATATGTTGCTCAACCTCTTCTGCTCTTTTTCTCCTTTGAAAATCGACTTTTGTGGTTTAGGTATCGAGAATATGATTTAGCACACTTAAAACTCGTTTTGAGTTTTGTATTTATAAGGTTCGGAAGTCGGTTGGATACGGCGTATCCATGTGTTGGATACGGTGTATTGGGGATTTCTTGGAGTAGGGACCACACTTGATTCTTCCAGAATATTATATTGATTCCATATCTTGAATACAGCGTATTGAGTCCTCTAGATATGGTGTATTGATCTTTATCCTTCTGTGGTCTTTGGTGAGTGCAGGCACGGATACGTCGTATCTTCCTTGATGGATACGGTGTATTGTTCTTCAGAATAGTAATCTTTAAAATATCTTCATTTAATCTCCAGAATGCGCGCCTTTTGCTAACTTTCACCAATTACTCCATAATTACTGCAATTCTCAAATATAAACGATTAAGTAACAATTCTTTGCAATAACTATACAAATGGGTTAATAACATGGGATAAATGATGCTATAAAATAGACTTTATTTGATGTCATCATATATCCCCTCACTTGAATCCTACTTGTCCTCAAGTAGCCTTTATAAGTTTATAAAAATGTATCCTTAAGGATATTTTTCGTTAAAGCACTTTTTTGATCTATTACAAGTACACAACCAAACACCTCCCGAAATAGGAAGATGAAAATACTCAAATCACTCAACTAATCTATGTGGTAACATGTAACTAATTCACTCAATTGCTCGGTCGTGACGAGTATTCTATCATAAGATTGGCAAGGATACACATCTCCACCGCTAAAGCTAAGGAGTAACAAGTTTATAAAGGTAAATATGGGTTTTTGTATGGAAAGGCGTACGGTTGATCATTCTATAATCTTTCACCAAAAGTACCACTCCAACAAGGCAGCTGAAGCACACATACACACCCAAAACGCCGGGATAGACATGTGTGTTCGATCACATCCCCATTCGAATTTAACCAACGGTTAGGATGAAGAATGATATAGGGTAAGAACCTTCTAACTTTCACCAAAAGTCATAAACCAATGAGGTACAAGACATGCATACATGGTCGTAACGACAGAATAGACATGCATGTTCGTATGAATCCTCATTCGCGTAAAACCAGCAGCTAATCATTAGGTGAGAGGGATGTAAATTGTTGTTAAATAAAAATCAAGAAACAAATAGATTAAGACTTAAGGTACAAGTTGCTAGACACTTATTCCCGACCGTTACCATGATAAAGACACAACTATTTACAACATCTTGATCATTGATAAAAAATAACAACCTAAGTTGGCGTTCCCATAACGGTCAACTTTCTAATCATCCCATAACTTTACATACTCTACAAGGAAAGTGGTGATATCTTCCACTTTGTAAAATACTTTACATCATTGATTTTTTTAGACGTATCAACGAATAATCGATCCTTCGTGTAATTCCTTCGGTAATTCCTTTGCGAAATGATTATCTTCGAACTTTCTCTCTCTCTTTTTGTATTTTTCTCATTTTTTCGATTTTTTTCACTAAACTTCAAATCTCGGTGTAGTTTCACCATCTTTACGATCTTAATAATTCCTGATAATTCCTTTGGTAGTTCTTCGTTCTTCAGTTTCATCAATAATTGTGATGACAGTAAAACCACATGAGTTTTGACTACTAATATACATTCCCATTTGCAATGTGTAAATTTCCAACCGCACCAAAGATAGAAAATGACACAAGACTCAAGAAATACAAAATTTACACTTTAAGCAACTAGCAACTGTAAATTAAACTTAATCTAACAGGGTAGGTTAAGGTGTAAGGGTGTAACAAAACAAATAGTTGGTGTAATGACTTATTAATTTTGCAAATTAGGTTTTATAAGGTATAATTTCAAGATTAAACCCAATAGCACAAAGTGGAGACCTAAATTTGTTTTGTGTACTCTCATACCTATAGGACGTATAAAATTTAGCAAACTACACCCTAAAGGCATAAACAAATAACACATAAGGCACAAGCAAGCTAAACTTAATTAACTTTCTATCAAGAGATATTATGTTATTGTTTAAAAACCTTTTCCCTTTAAAAGCTCATTTTATCAAGACGAAGAGATTTGACATTCTCTCCCCCTCAAACAATGACCTGTTTTCTATTGAAAGAGCTGTGGTCGTTGTTTGAGAAGTCAAATGTTACATGGAGAAATATTTTCAGATAATGGAATGATTTTTTTTTGAAAAAAAACAACAAACACCATTGTAAATAAGATTTCTCTTATTTATACACATAGATGCACTGAAACGTACACTTATTTGATATAGGAAGCACGGGTTATGATGCAAAGTAATCACAAGCCTTTGTATGGTCATAAAGTAGACCATGCCCGAGAATAAATTCCCGTTGTTAGGAACAACTATCTTTTAGATGACATGTTTTCCTCAAGGTGAAAAGCGGGTTACTATCTAAAAATAGCATAGCATTTGGCATGTTTGAAAACATTTGAAACTCTGCTACGGAACATCATTTACAGTTTATCATTGTTGAATGACATTTCTAAGACCGTAAATGTTATCGATTTCAGAAGACATGCCATTTTGAAAACTTCTTTTTGTATTTTTCTTATTTTTGTTTTTATAAAGGTTTTATAAAATGCAAATCTTTTTGGCTTTTCTGATTTATACTTTATCTTTTGTTTTGTATAAAATTTATATAGAAAAATTATTTTTGGTTTTACTGAGTAAATAATATAACATATGATACAAAGGATATTCGAAAAGGTACCACCACTATTCGCAACTCATCTGGCAACACTTTCAGAGCTCCGGCGTAAAACTTCGCATACCCAGATTGTGTGATTAAAATGCAATTCTTTCTCTACCTAACCTTTAGTAAAGATGTACTCCAATTGATACACCATATGTGACAAAGTAAGTTCGATCACACATTTTTCATACATGCTCTTTGATGAAGTTAAACCTGATGTCTATATAGCTGTAGATCTGGAATGTTGAACAAGAAGAAAATAGAAGAGGAGGATGAAACTAAAAGTGAATCTGATGGTATTCCTGAAGCTGAGAAGAAGTTTAAACAGCTTGCAAGTGATGAAGAAATGGCTAGGAAAATACAAGAAGAGTGGGAAGGTGAAGAAGAAAGAAACAGATTAGCTGAAGAAAAAGCTACCAATGAAGCTCTCATAAGAAATTATGATGACATAAAGGCAAGAATTGAGGCTGATAGACTTCTTGCTGAGAAGCTTCAAGAAGAAGAAAGAGAGCAATTTACAATAGAAGAAAGAGCAAAATTCCTTCATGACACAATTGCTGCTCAAAGAAAATTCCTTGCTCAACAAAGATCAGAAGCTATCAGGAACAGACCACCTACAAAGAATCAACTGAGAAATCAAATGATGACCTACTTGAAGCATGTAGGAAACTTCAAGCATTCTGATTTGAAAACCAAGAAGTTTGAGGAAATACAAGCTCTGTATGAAAAGATTAAGAGGTCAGATAAAGATTTCATTTCTATTGGGTCTGCTGAAGATGAAAGACTGATAAAAAAGATGAATGAAAAAGGAATTGATTCCTCTAAGAATGAAATGGTCAAGGAGGAAGATAAAGAAGAAGAAGGTACTAAGAAAAGGAAGGGAGGTCATATCAAAATGATTGCAAGGAAAAAGGCAAGAAAACAATCTGATATTGACAGTGATGATGAACATAAAAAGTGCCTGAAGATTGTTACATTTGAGAGTATCTTAGACAGTGAGATAATGGAGAAGAAATCAGTTATTGCTAGATTGAACAAGGTATCATCACCAGATGGAGATTATCTTGTTATCTACAGAGCCAATGGGAATTTTAGGGCTTTCAACTATCTCATGGAGGTACTTCATATCTTTGATAGGCAAGATCTATTTCATCTGTATGACTTGATAAGGGATCAGTTCTCAGAAGTTACATTAGATGGATTTGAATTGATTCTTTGGGGAGACTTAAAGATTATGATGGAATCTTCAACAGAAGGGAATGAACAAAGTGACTTCTGGAGTGGTCAACAAGATTGGAAGATTGTCACATGGAGGTTGTATGAATCATGTGGAATATGCATACTGGAGTTTAAGGATGGAATAGTTATTCATATGTTGGTTGAAAGAAGGTATCCTCTATCAAAAGATTTGTTACAAAGGATGCTTGATCTTGGTTTGGAAGCTAAAAGAGAAAGTTATGTTGCTCTTGATATGATAAGGTTTATTAAGCAACAGATAGATGAAGAATGATGTTGATAGAATTGAGAAGGATTTAAGTGTTGGCTAACCACCACACAACAAATGGTCATCAGTTCACCATGCTTAACAGGCATAAGAACTGGCTAGTCCATAAGCAAACGGCTTGTGGTAAAGACTTCTCAAATCCGTTTATGGTTGATAATTTACCAAAAATTGTAGGTTTTTCAACTCACCTTGCTTCATTGGTGAAGAGTTGGCTAGTCCAAGATCAAACAGTTCTTAGTTAAGACTAATCAAATCTGTTGATAGCTGATAGTTTGCTAAAAACTATATGGTTTATCAATGCACCATGTTATGACAATGAAGCATTGACTAGTCCAAAAGCAAACGGTATTTGGTAAAGACAAATCAATTCTGTTGATGGTTGACAGTTTACCAAAAACTGTATGGTAATTAACTCACCACGTTTTTAAAATGAAGAGTTAACTATCCCAGAGCAAACGGCTACTGGTAAAGGAACATCAAATCCATTTATGGCTGATAGTTTGCCAAAAACTACAAAGCCAACTTAGTTGATTATTGCGAAAATAAGTTGCTGTGTTGCTTGAGAAGAACAAAGTTGCTGCTGAAGAGGATAGTGTATAAAAGATCAAGATATGTTAAAGTGTTTGGATACATCCTCTATGAATTTAAGAAGATAAACCTGAAGAAACATGAAGTTAAAAGAGTTCAACATTCATGTTTAAAGGGAGATGTTTGAAAGTAATTTTTCCTAAACAAAGTACCATATTGGTGATTGCTATTTAAGTACCGATAGTTATAATTATTATAGACAGTTCACAACAGTTAAAGTACTGATCAGATAGTTAAAACCAGATATATTTAGAAAATAGTTAGTATCGTTAAGAGATAAGTCTGATAAATACTAGAAAAAGATATGTATTATCTTTTACGCGTTTTGTAAGCCTGTTAGGGTTTATCCTTGGTTTATAAAAGGATCCCTCATGGCATAGTTAGAGATACGAGTTCAATATACATCTCATATAATCATATCTCATAGTTAGTAATCTGTAATCACTCAAAGCAGATTAATAGAAATTATTATTTAGTTTTTCATTGTTCTTCTTAGTACTTGTGTTAAGATTCCGCATTAGCACATAGTATTCATAGTCAATGTTTCTATATAGTCAAACTGTATTTATACAAGTTGGCTATCATCATTAGTAGGCTATAAAGATCTATCCAGTTTGGGACTCACACTTGGGATTTGCAATGTTTTTCGGAAACACACCACATCCTTAATGAGCTCACTAGCCCATTAACGAGCCCTATACGAGCCATAAGCTCACAATAAGCTCAAAGCAGCTAGGAACTCACATAAGCTAAACATACTTAATGAACTCTAATGTAGTCAATGGACCTAAATGGACCTAACCGAAAGCTTTAAAGTCCATTCGGGCCTTTAATGGGCCTAACAGCCCATTTACAAGAGCTTATTAGCTTATTTGGATAAGCTAAACTGAAAACAGACTTATTAGGCTTAATAAGGATGGGAAATAAGCTAAGGAAGCCAAATGGACCTTATTATTTTCGTTCGGTTTAAGTTATTAGGCTCATAAGCCCGATAAGCTCAAAAAAGCCAAAATAAGCTCTCCCAAGCTTATTTCCAACTCAACAGACTTGAATAAGCTTAATGGAGGCAATTGCGCTTTTTGAAACTTAAACGAACCCCTAAAACGCTTATTGGACCCTAACGGGCCCAATAAGGCCATAAAAAAGTCAAGTTATAAGCTCGTTTGATCTTATTTATAAAGCTAGGCAGCTATATATGACTTATTTTGACTAATGAAACAGAATTGCACTGTTAGGACTTAAATTGGAGTTAAAATGCGATTTTTACTAATTGAGGGACTAAGAGTGTCAATGTACAAACTAAGGGGTCAAAACAGTCATTTACTAAATTTAACAAGTCCAGGGACTGTTTCTGTCAATTCTGGAAACTTAGGGCTGTTTCAAACCTATAAGGACCTAAAGTGTAACTTTGTAAAGTTAAAGGACTAAATGTGTAATTATGAAAACTTAAGGGTTTGAAATGTAAAATAGTATATATTTTATATACCCAGGGGCTGTTTTGTAATTATAAGAAACTTAAGAGTATTTGGTGAACGAAAGTGATTTCATAAACATTTAACTTATCGGACGAGTTGTATTCAGGAAATATACAAGTTAACCATACGATTTAATAAATACGAACATTTATTAATAACCGTTATACGTAGACAAGAACGTATGGGATAGTTTACCTTCCCAAGAGCCATCAACAATTTCAAATACATTAAACACGTACACCACCACACAAGTGATAACAGTATATATAAACTAGCAATTTATTATAGTTTATACATTGAGTCTTTAGCCTGAATTTGTAGACTAAGACTGGCCGTATTTACTTAGGTATTTGACGGTGTGATTCATACTTGGATATCTATTATCATTTTCAGAGGACTATTTACTAAGGTGAGTTCATAGCCCCATGTTTTACTGTTATTTAAATGATTTACATCCTTGGGGTGAGAACAGTTATAGTTTTTACAATGGACGCAATGTAACATTTTGATACGATGATTACGTGTTTGCCTAAGTAACTATAACCCATTATGTCCATCATCATGAACTGTTAATTGCATAGATGTAATTGGGAATTGCATTATGTGGGCGCGAATGTTATGAATAGATCTATTAGGGATTGACAATCCCCGTTCGGGTGACTAGCTATCACCGGGAACGAACGCATACCATGTCGAATTTGGGATGTTGCAGGGTTAGCACATCATTCACGGACACTTGTTGGTAATTCATATACGTCGAGCCTCGGTGTTATGAGCTTAGGAAAACATAATTACTTTTTATGATGTTTGCATTTGTTGCTTAATCATACACTTGGAAATCTTGCGGTCCTACAATTGATTTACATAAACCTATGAATTCACCAACTTTATGTTGACGTTTTAAGCATGTTTTTCAGGTCAATAAGGCACAGAGTGCGATGATACATTGGAAGTCAATAATTGAAAGAGTCAACATTTAAGATTTGGGTCTTATTACCTGTTGGGGACAATTGTTTATAAACCGAAATATTATTTTATCTTGTTTCAACATTTGAAAAGCCACAGCGATGTAACAAACAAGTATTTGTTAATCCAATGTATATTTTCAAACGACACGTTTAGTAGTCGTTCTCAGATTTTATGCTATTGATCCATAAAGTAATGCCCTCAGATATTCAACATTCCGCTGCGTACTCGGATTTGAGAGTGTTACAGATTGGTATCAGAGCCAAGGTTATAGAGAACCAGGTCAAAAGTCTTATCTGGACTATAACCATTTTCAAACACTGTTTTCACAAATGGGATTTGCGAGGGACATACATGCATTACTTGTTTACATCTAGCACATATATTCTTACATGACATGCATTGTTTTAGCGTTAGAAGGTACTAAGTGCTATTAACATGATTGATATATACGTGTATATAAGATGAAATTACTATATTACTATAAGACTTTATTTTATTCTATATAGTATTTAATTGTTAGGTTAGATTTTTGATATAATTTTATTTTTTGATTGATTAACTTATTTTACAAATTATTATTATTAAGAATTAAAGCTTACGACATATTCATTCCGGATCTTCCTATAAGTAAGACTCTTATATAGGTATTTGCTTTTGCGTAATCAAATGGTCCTCTACGAACATCTGCTGTTACCTACACTTCCGTTTACACCGACTCTGAGCCCGGCAAAGCCTTATGGGGAGCCGATGATGAGGAGATATCTGAGGGAGGTATTCCCCACAGGTCATCGTATTAGGATACGACGGACCTCCGATACAGCAGTAGCCCCACCATCACCGGATTACATAACCAGGCCCTAGAGAATCCACAGACAAAACTAGAAATACCTGCCCGGCTCCTCAAGACGAGGATGAGCGTGAGCCTATGTTCATACAGGCACATGATCCTGACTACCTGCCAGAGCCTATATACCTTGAGTATATACCATTGGAGGATGACCATGAGTTTTCAGCTGAGGAGCATCCATTACCTCCTATTGATTCACCTACTGCTGAGCACCCGGATATGTTATTGAGTCGGATCCTGAGGAGGATCCAGAGGAGTACGAGGATGATGAGACAGATGATGGTCCGGTTGACTATCCTATGGACGGGGGAGGTGATGGAGATGATGATGACGGCGATTCATCTAGGGATGACGCCAATGATAAGGATGAGGATGATGATGAGGAGGAAGAGGAAGAGGAGGAGCACTTAGCTCCGACCGACTCTACTATTGTTGTACCTGTTGATGAGCCTGTTTTTCCACCTGAGGGAACAGAGCCTGTTAAACCACCACCCTCCACTGACATTACTATTGGGGCTAGGATTTCCGTCCGGCCTCAGACTTCCATATTCCTTTTACCAGAGGCAGAGGTTGAGAGACTTCTGGCCATGACTACTCCATCACCGTCACCACCTATCTCACTATCACCACCCTCTGCAGGAGAGTGTCTTGCTAGGTGCACAGCCCCACCTGCACATTCATCACCACCACCTGTGCCATCACCTTTACTACCATCATCTGGGTGTCCAACCTAAATCTAGACACTCAGGATATCATCCACTCAGGCCCTTATTGATGCAGTTACTGTCGCATTACCATCACCTCCACTACCATCAACATTTCACTACCACCAATCTCATACAATAAACAAGCCACTTGTCGACCGTAAGGATGATATACACCGAGTCTGAGCAGCCTCCCCGTAAAAGGTTGTGTTGTCCACATCTAGTCTTCCGATAGGAGGTTAGAAGAGAGTTCTACTGGCTAGACTACCAGAGGTCGGGATAGAATATGGGTTTTGTAGCACGGTAGAGCTGAAAAGATGCGACAACTGGATTAGAATATGTTTGGGTACGGTATTAGGGATCTTGGTAGATCCGCAGAGGGCATTCCAAGATAGCACCTTGGCGCGTAGGAGAGGTCAATACTAGGGTCACAGAGCTTTGCTGAGCTCCATGAGCATGATACAACGGACTTGTATGCTTTACTAGAGGATGCTCAGGATAGTAGGTCTCGTATATCACAGCGAGTCGATATGGACTCGCAGCGGGTCGATTTACTTATGGGGGATAGGATGACTCTCCAGGAGACAGTATGGATGGTGGAGGAGGAGGCCTATGCTTCCCGAGAGGCTTAGGCTCACTCGATAGGATTGAGTCAGGCGACTCATCAGGAGCTTCAGACCCATCGTGATCATGTGTATGCATACGAGACCCATCTCCAGGCACACCAGACACAGCTACAGCTGTAGGGTACTCTCATTCAGACACAACAAGACTCATCATGTACAAGAGACACGCTTTTCAGAAGATGCAGTAGACCGAGATAGTATCAGCTTCGAGAGACTTAACCGTAGACGTCAGACAGAAGGCAGAGACCTCTCCGATCATTAGAGACATGAGCAAGAGATGAGTGGACATGCAGACCGAGGTGGTAAGTCACTGTGAGGGTAGCTGAGGAGAGCTATGACAGCCAGGACCAGAAGGCTGGGATTCCAGATCACCAAAGGAGCTTCCTGGGATGCTGACGAGTCACATCAGTGATTAATGCTATTTTATCTGCTAGGATCCATTGTACAAAGGCATGTTAAGAATAGGGTTTCCCCCGCTAACAAGCTTAGATCTTTTGTAAACGTATTATGTGTACTCCGACAACTATTTCAGGATATTTTTCAATTATGAATGAAAGGATGTTTAATGAGTAGCTATAATACTTCTCTTGTGTTGATTTATCATACTGTCACATTAATATAATTGTCATATTAACCTCAATTTTGTCGTTTTGTGATCTAGAACAAACAATAGGCACCTACCCCCAAAGAGGACCAAATACCCCGTTTTAACAACACCAACCCAAACAACATGACTCCAGAATCCATCCAAGCAATGATTGACCAAGCTCTTTTGCGAAACTCCACCAATGGAGATGGAAGCCACAGTTCACACGGGGATAACCGAAGGAACGTACAAACTAAATTCGCCCTTATTTTTATCAGAATTCATGAAGTGTCAACCTTTGAACTTCAAAGGGACTGAAGGCGTGGTCGGTTTGACTCGGTGGATTGAGAAGATGGAGTTAGTTTTTAATATCAGTGTTGTGCTATTGAGAATCAAGCAAAGTTTTGCCACCTGTCACTCTGTTAGGTGCTGCTTTGACTTGGTGGAATGGTCAGATAAAAACCTTAGGTCCTGAGGTATATGCAATGACTTGGGAAGTACTCAAGAAAACGATGACGGGCAAGTATTATCCGCAGGGTGAAATCAAGAAATTGGAAATTGAGTTGTGGAACCTAAATGTCAAGGGGAACGATGTTCCAGCATACACTGAATGTTTCCAAGAACTAACCCTGATATGTACCAAGTTTGTTGCCAACGAAACCGAGAAGGTTGACAAGTACATCAGTGGACTTCCTGACAACATTTATGGGAACGTCAAGTCTGCCAGACCCAAGACGTTGGATGAGACTATTGAGTTGGCCAATGACTTGATGGATCAGAAACTCCGCACCTACGCAGAAAGGCAGTCTGACAACAAAAGGAAGGCTGATGATTCATCCAGAAACAACCATGGTCACCAGCAACAACCCTTCATAGAGCTGAGATGTCGCCAAGTCTACAATATAGGAGAACAGGCGAAAGAAAGCCTTATGGGGGATCTTTGCCCAAGTGCACCAAGTGCCATCTTCACCACAATGGCCCGTGCACCCAGAAATGCCACAAGTGCAACAAAGTAGGGCATTTTGCTCGCGATTGCAGGAGTACTGGTAATGCAAATGTTGCTAATACTTAGAAGGGCAACGAGGCAGCTCCTAAGGGAAATGGTTGTTTTAAGTGTGGGGCACCAGGGCATTTCAAGAGAGATTTCCAAAAAAAAATAAGTTGAAGAATAAGGATGGAGGGAAATGGGAATGCCCAAGGCTGGGATTAAGCGTTGGTAAATGCAGAAAAGAGAGGAAAAAGCATCGGAAACCCTGATGACCAATACGTCACGGGTACGTTCCTCTTAAATACCACTATAGCATCTATCTTATTTCGACTACTGTGCCGATAGAAGCTTTATATCCACTGCATTTAGTTCCTTGATTAACATCGCCCCAACTCCATTAGAAAATTGTTATGATGTCGAATTAGGTGATGAGAAATTAGTCGGGATAGACACTATTATATGAGGTTACACTTTAAATTTCTTAGATCGGCCGTTCAACATAGATCTAATGCCCGTAGAACTGGGTAGTTTCGATGTCATTATCGGTATGAACTGGTTAAGAAGATGTCACGCCGTGATCGTGTGCGATGAGAAACTGGTTCAAGTTCCCTATGGGAATGAAACTTTGACTTTTTATGGCCACGAAAGTAGCAACAGGAAGGAATCTCGGTTGACAGTTATCTCATGTTCAAAAGCTCGAGAGTACATGGTAAAAGGATTCCAGGTCTTTTTGGCGCAAATATCCACCAATAAAGAGGAGGACAAGTCGGAAGGAAAACAAATAAAGGACGTACCAATCGTCTGAGATTTTCCTGAAGTATTTCCCGAAGACTTGCCAGGTCTCCCTCTGGCTCGACCAGTGGAATTCCAAATCGACTTAATTCTAGGAGCCGCACCCGTAGCTCGAGCACCGTATCGATTGGCTCCATCCGAAATGAAATGAATTAAGTCGAACAATTACAAAGCTTTCTGACAAAGGATTATATAAGGCCTAGTTTTTCCATCACCTTGGGAGCCCCGTCTTATTCGTTAAAAAGAGATGGGTCGACAGGATGGCAATCGACTACCGTGAGTTAAATAAACTAACAGTAAAGAATCGTTATCCACTCCCAAGGATCGACGATTTGTTTGATCAACTTCAAGGATCCAGTATTTATTCGAAAATAGATCTGAGATCAGGATATCACCAGCTTAGAGTGCGAGAACAAGACATTCCAAAGACGGCATTCCGAACTCGGTATGGCCATTACGAGTTCCAGGTTATGCCATTCGGACTAACAAACGCACCTGCGGTATTCATGGACCTCATGAACCGAGTGTGCAAGCCTTACTTGGATAAGTTCGTAATTGTCTTCATTGATGACATACTGATTTATTCAAAGGACGAGAAAGAACATGAAGAACTCTCTATGCAAAAATTTTATAATTGCTAAGAAAAGAGAATTGTATCCAAATTTCAAAATGGAATTTTGGATTCCGAAGGTACAATTCCTCGGTCACGTCATTGATAGCAGAGGCATACATGTAGATCCAGCCAAGATAGAATCTATCAAAGATTGGGCATCTCCTAAGACACCAACGGAGATCCGCCAATTTTTAGGTCTTGCTGGTTACTATCGAAGGTTCATCGAAGGATTTTCGAAGATTGCTAAATCAATGACGAAACTTACTCAGAAAGGAATCAAGTTTGACTGGGGAGAAAAGGAAGAAAACGCTTTTCAGTTAATAAAGCAGAAGTTGTGCAGTGCACCAATTCTGGCTTTACCTGAAGGAAGCGAAGACTTTGTGGTCTACTGTGATGCGTCACACAAGGGTTTAGGTGTTGTATTGATGCAGAGAGAGAAGGTGATTGCTTATGCTTCTCGACAACTAAAAGTTCACGAGAAGAACTACACCACTCATGATTTGGAACTTGGATCGGTAGTGTTTGCCCTAAAGATATGGAGACACTATCTATACGGAACCAGATGCACCGTGTTCACCGACCATAAAAGCCTACAACACATTCTCGATCAGAAGGAGCTTAACATGAGGCAACGCCGTTGGCTAGAGTTGTTAAGTGATTACGATTGCGACATTCGTTATCACCCGGGGAAGGCAAACGTAGTGGCCGATGCGTTGAGCCGTAAGGAACGGATTGATCCATTGCGGGTTCGAGCCTAGTTTTTGACATTGGCTGGATCTTCCCAAACAAATATAGAAGCTAGATCGAAAGCCCAAAACCAAGAGAATCTCGTGATAAAGAACGTAGGCGATACAAGTTAGAAGGGATATACCTAAAGGAAGATTGGAACCAGTGACGTGCCGATGGAACCTTAGTTTACACGCAGAGTTTGATGCCTGCTATGTAGATGTTAAGATCCGTGGTTTATGCCAATGCACAATCTCACACAAAGTCAAAATACTCTATCCATCCCCCCCGGTTCGAAAAAGATGTATCCCAGACATGAAAAAAGCTTATAGGTGCCCAATAATGAAGGCAGACATTGCCACGCATGTTAGCAAATGCCTGACGTGTGCGGGGGTCAAGGTCGAACATTAAAGGCCATCAGGATTGCTAGTACAACCTGAGATACCCGAGTGGAAGTGGGATAATATCACGATGGATTTTATCACCAAGCTTCCTAAGGTCCATCGTAAAGGTTTTTAACCTCATCCCTGGTAATCGTGGATCGACTTACAAAATCTGCCCATTTCTTGCCAATAAGGGAAAATGACCCATTAGACAAATTGGAAAGGTTGTACTTGAACAGGATAGTGGCAAGACACGGGATACCTGCCTCACTTATCTGTGATCGTGATGGAAGATTTACTTCAAATTTCTGGAGATCATATCAGAAATCTTTGGGTACAGATATTAGTATGAGCACTGCGTATCATCCATAAACTGATGGCCAGAGCGAGAGAACCATTCAAACTCTCGAGGACATACTACGTGCTTGCGTGATCGATTTTGGCAAGGGCTGGGTTAAACATTTTCCATTGGCTGAGTTTTCATACAATAACAGTTATTACGCTAGCATAAAGGTCGCCCCTTATGAGGCACTGTCTGGTCGAAAATGTCGATCACTAGTGTGCTGGGCCGAGGTTGGGGAAGCCCAACTGACGGGTCCGGAATTGATCCAAGAAACAACAGAAAAGATTGTCCTGATCAAGCAAAGGATGCAAGCAGCTCAGGATCGACAAAAGAGCTACGCCGATCGAAAATGAAAGCCGATGGAGTTCGAGGTTGGGGACAGAGTTATGCTCAAGGTCTCGCCTTGGAAAGGGGTCGTACGGTTCGGTAAGCGGGGCAAGCTGAACCCAAGATATGTCAGACCTTTCAGGGTGTTAGCAAAAGTTAGGAAAGTTGCCTACAGGCTGGAACTTCCTCAAGAGTTGAGCAGAGTTCACCATACTTTCCATGTGTCTAATCTGAAGAAATGTTACGCCGACGAACCATTAGTCATGCCGTTATAAGGAATTCATGTTGACGATAAGCTCCAGTTTGTGGAAGAGCCCATTGAAATTATGGAACGAGAGATCAAACGATTGAAGCGAAGCCGGATACCATTGGTTAAGGTTCGCTGGAACTCTAGGCGGGGCCCTGAGTTCACCTGGGAACGTGAGGATTCGTTCAAAAATAAATACCCACATCTCTTCACAAACTGGGCTTCGTCATCTACTACAAGGTCTTAAGATTTTAGGACAAAGCTCTTTTAACGGGTGGAGACTGTAACATTTCTCATTTTCATGTCATTGTACGACATTTATTATCCGTCACTATTTATTTTAGTCCGATACGCGTTTACTTTTAATATTTACTTTTAAGCTAAATCGCGTAGACTATAAATAATCAATTAATGTAAACGATTGTCAAATAAATTAAGGTTTACACCAACCAAGTAATATATAATTATTAAGAAGATAATTATGTACTTTGCGTATTTTATTTTTATTGGTCACGTAAAAGGGTTACGTTTCGCAATAAAATACATTTGGACATACCCCGGAAATACCTAGACTTACCTAGACTCAAACCAATACCCACTTTTAAAACCTTAACACAAAATTAAATCAATTCTTGTGTTAAATACCCACTAGAGCCGAATTATGGGACAAGAATAACTAGAAAATCCTTAAATCTTACACTAAGTACAATGTACATCTAGGTTTTAATTAAGATTTGTACAACATGTCTCTAGTTAGCTAATACACATGGGTTAAAGATCACTTTGGATCCTTCCTTCCCTATGAAAACCCACGGCATACATATGTACACACAAATCACCTAGAAATCTTCCATGATATTGCTAAGTACATGTACAAACTCCCATTAATTAATGTTAGTCCTAAATGTCCCCCACTAATCTATTACACAATGGTTAATAACCATTTGGCTTCTCTTTTCCTTTGTATAACCGGCTAAACACAAGACACACACACAAATCATAAGATTTCAAGTATCTAAGCATATCTTGTACATATATCTTGTAATTAAGAATAGTACCTTGTGGTTTTAACAAAACTATGTGTGATTAACCAAAACCACAAAACCACTAGTAGATAGGGCACGGTTTGGTTGGTTTTAGGACTAGGAATATGTAACTAGACATTTTGCCTATAAATACTCATGTATACTTACCACTTTACACTCTTGAAAACTCACATACACCCTAAACACTCTCAAACAACTACACACATATTTATTTCTTGTGTTCGAGCTTCAAACCGCAAACAAACACCTCCCTTGATCTCATTCGAACCCACAAACATTTCTAGTTGTCATACAAGTTTATAAAAAGGTTTACACGAGCTAGGGTTGGGTATTTACAAAGCTTTGAAGCTTAGGGTTTGGTTATTGATCGTGTTTTACACACGTGGGTTGCCACATTGCTCGCATACACACACGTTCAAGAAGCTAGGACCCTTGTAAGTGTCTTAGCCTACGTTCATATTCAAGTTTCATGTTTGCTTCATGTGTCATAAGGCACGGTTATTATGTGTTAACAAGCTAAACATGGGTCGTGCCTAGCATGACACAACCCATGTCCACGTCTTACAATATACAACATATATAGACTTGTGTGGTGAACCAAAAGCCATAAGGCACGTAACAAAGATCTTGTGTATAAGCATGAATGTTTAATTATGACATGCACACGTAAAATATTTAACCGAGAGGTTTGATAACTTGTTTGGAAACGGAAACACTTTCATGTCACGTATCATAATACTTAACAACTCGTTTTGCTCAATAAAGAATGTGTACACAATAGTATATGCGAACTAGGGTTGTTTGGGATATGTCGAAATAAGTTAATACTGCCAGGCTTAAGAAGTTAGTACTGCTAGCAGAGTTAGTACTGCTAGTATATTGTTAATACTGCTAGTGTATTAATAATACTATTTTTGACATTCCTAAACATGAGGGACTGTTTGGAACTCATAAGAACCAAAAATGTAATTTTTGTAAAATAGAGGGACTAAACGTATCAATATGGAAACTAATGGTTTGTATGAACGAGCAAAATTAGAAGTTAATACTGCCAATGCTTAAGAAGTTAAGTATTGTTATCAGAAGTTAGTACTAAGCTAGCAGAATTTTAGTACTGCTAGCAGAGGTTAGTACTGCTAGCAAATGTTAATACTCAAGTTTGATTCAATAATACATTTTTTCTTTCCTAACTTAGGGACAATTTTGGAACCATAAGGAAACCTAAAATGTATTTTTTTGTAAAATAGAGGACTAACGGAATCAATATGGAAACTCAGGTGTAAACGTAAATATTATATTTTAACTAAAAGGACTGTTTTGGGTGCATAAAGAAAACCTAAGGTATTTATATAATTATAAGGGACTTATTTTGCCAATAATAAAACCTATAGGTAATTATTATATAATTAAGTGGATTAAATAACACTAATGGAAAATCAGACTATCGTGAATATATACGGATACTTTATGGATAACTAAAGTCACGCGAATGATAAATAGGTGTATTTATTATTAATACTTAAACACCTGTAAACTAAAATATATAGTCGTGACACCATCCAAGGAAGCCAAACGATGTAAAACGAATACAATAAACGTATACACCACCACATAAGTGATAACAGTATATATAAACTAGAAATTATTATAGTTTATACATTGAGTCGTTAGCCTAAATATGTGGACTAAGACTTGACCAATATATACAGTAATCGACGGTGTGATTCACTATTACCTGCTTGGATATATAATTATCAATCAGAGGACTACCTTCTAAGGTGAGTTCATAGCCCCATGTTTTACTGTTATTTAAATGATTTACATCCTTGGGGTGAGAACATGCTTGTTTTACAATTGGATGCAAGTGTACATTTTATACCATGATTACGTGTTTGCCTAAGTTACCATAACCCATTTATAGCCCAGATCATGATCTGTTAATTGCATATATGTGATTGTGAATTACATTATGTAAGTCGCGACATGTATGATTAGAACTATTAAGTTTGACAATCCCCGTTCGGGTAACTAGCTATCACCGAGAACGAACGCATACCATGTCGAATTTGGGATGTTGCGGGGTTAGCACATCATTCACGGACACTTGTTGGCAAATATATTTGCATTCATATATGTCGAGCTTCAGTGTCATGAGCTTAGGAAAACGTAATTACTTTTTATGATGTTTGCATGTGTTGCTCAATCATACACTTAGGAAATCTTGCGGTCCTACAATAGATTTTAGCATAAACCTATGAATTCACCACCTTATGATGACGTTTTTAAGCATGTTTTTTAGGTTCCAATAAGGCACGGTGCGGTGATACATTGGAAGTCAATAATTGAAGAGTCAACATTTAAGATTTAGGGTCTTATTACATTTTGGGGACAATTGTTATAAACCGGAATCTTTATTTATATTGTTGAACAATTTGAAGCCATGAGCTTATGTAACAAACAAGTATTTTGTTAATCCAATGTATCTTTTTCAAATGACACGTTTAGTGGTCGTTCTCATATCTTGTGCTATTGATCCGTAAATGTAACGCCCTCGGATATTCAACATTCCGCTGCGACCCAAATATGAGTTGTTACAATGGTATCAGAGCCAAGGTTATAGAGAACCAGGTCAAAAGTCTTGTCTGGACTATAACCATTTTCAAACACTTGATTTACAAACGGGGTTTGTATGGGACATACACACATTACTTGTTGCATCAAATTTATGTGCTTACATGACATGCATTGTTTTAGCATTAGTAGGGTACTAAGTGCTTACATGATCGATATACGTGTATATAAATGATATTACGTATATTACTATAAGACTTTTATAATTTAAGCTTACAGACATATCATACTGATTTTTCCTATAAGTAATACTTATTTAAGTTATTTTTGCTTTTGCAGCAGTCATGTCTTCTGGTTCATCAGCTGTCACATACACTTCTATCTACACCGACTCTGAGCCAGGCAGAGCCTTCTGGGGAGCCGATGATGAGGAGATATCTAAGGGAGGTATTCCACAGGTCATCGTATTAGGATACGACAGACTCCCGATACAGCCAGTAGCCCCACCATCACCAGATTACATACCAGGCCCAGAGGATCCACAGACACCGCCAGTTCCTCAGAACGAGGATGAGCGTGAGCCTATGTTCGTACAGGCACATGATCCTGACTACGTGCCAGAGCCTATATACCCTGAGTATATACCATTGGAGGATGAGCATGAGTTTCCAGCTGAGGAGCAGCTATTACCTCCTGTTGATTCACCCACTGCTGAGTCACCCAGATATGTTACTGAGTCGAATCCCGAGGAGGATCCAGAGGAGTACGAGGATGATGAGACAGAGGATGGTCCGGCTGACTATCCTATGGACGGGGGAGATGATAGAGATGATGATGACGGCGATTCATCTAGGGATGACGCCAATGACGAGGATGAGGATGATGAGGACGAGGAGGAGGAGGATGAGGAGGAGCATTTAGCTTTGGCCGACTCTACTATTGTTGTACCTGTTGATGAGCTTGTTTTCCCACCTGAGGGAACAAAGCCTGTTATACCACCACCCTCCACTGACATTACTATTAGGGCTATGATTACCGTCCGGCCTCAGACTTCCATATCCCTTCCACCAGAGGCAGAGGTTGAGAGACTTTTGGCCATGACTACTCCATCACCATCACCACCTGTCTTACTATCATCACCCTCTGCAGGAGATCACCTTGCTAGGTGCACAGCCCTACCTGCACATTTATCACCACCACCTGTGCCATCACCCTTACTACCATCATCTGGGTGTCCAACCCAAATCCAGACACTCAGGATAGCATCTACTCAGGCTCTCATTGACGCAGTTACTGCCGCATTACCATCACCTCCACTACCACCACTACCACCATCTCTATACATACCACCACCTTTGAGCAGCCACCTCGCAAGAGGTTGTGTTTGTCTAATATAGGCTCCCGATATAAGATTGGAGAGAGTTCTACTGCTAGACCTACCAGAGGTCAGGGATAGATTATGGGTTTGTTACCACGGTAGATGCTGAAGAGAGGCGACTGGGGATTAGGGATGTCGGGTACGGTATTAGGGATACTTGGGTAGATCCGGCAGAGGCAGTTCCTGAGATAGCACCTATGACCGTGGGAGAGGTCAATACTAAAGTCACAGAGCTTGCTGAGCTCTATGAGCATGATACACAGGACTTGTATGCTTTACTAAATGATGCTCAGGATAGTAGGTCTCATATATCACAGCGAGTCGATATGGACTCACAGCGGGTCGATTTGCTTATAGGGGATAGGATGATTCTCCAGGAGACGATATGGATGGAGGAGGAGGAGGCCTATGCTTCTCGAGAGGCTTAGGCTTACTCGATAGGATTAAGTCAGGCGACTCATCAGGAGCTTTAGACCCATCGTGATCATGTATATGCACACGAGACCCATCTCCAGGCACATCAGACACAGCTACAGCTGCAGGGTACTCT
>BQNB010032897.1:7488-30770 GCA_026074375.1 Tanacetum coccineum
TGTATGTTTTCCAGTTATATATAATGTGTTGTATTATGTTATGTCGATCTCAATTTTGTTATGTATTGTGATCCCAGTCATGTTATATAATCACTGTGTGATGTGATCTTGTTATATATATGTTGTACCCATGTCATGTTGTGATGTTTATGAAAACTCACGTGTTTTATATTGTTGTGATTAGAACAATATACCTCCAAGAAGATCCTATGCTACTGCAAGGGCTGCTGCTGCTACAAGGGCTGCTGCTGTGGCTGCTACCCCTATGACAGTTGCTGCTGTTGAGCAACTAATCGAAGCAAGAGTGTCTGCGGCACTTGCTAATCATGAAACTCTTCAAAATAGCACTAATGGTCATGGCGACGGAAGCCACAATTCTGAAACTGGAAATAGAGGAACTGTACGCACTCCCCATGAGTGTACGTACAAGGATTTTCTGAATTGCAAGCCCCTTACTTTTAAGGGTACTGAAGGAGTGGTTGTGCTATCACAATGGTTCGAGAAGATGGAATCAGTGTTCCATATCAACAACTGTGCTGTGGAGAACGAAGTTAAGTTTGCTACATGCACTTTTCTTGAAAATGCTCTAACATGGTGGAACTCCCACATGAAGACTGTCACTCAGGATGTCGCCTATGATATGGATTGGAAGGCACTAAAGAAGATGATAACAGTCAAATACTGCCCAAGGGTGAAATCAAGAAGTTAGAAATTAAGCTCTGGAACCTAAAAGTAAAAGGTACTGATGTCACAAGTTACACTCTGCATTTTCAAGAGCTTGTACTGATGTGTGGAAGGATGTTCCACTAGGAATCAGAAGACGTTGAGAAATATGTTGGTGTACTTCCTGATATGATTCGAGGAAATGTAATGTCATATCAACCCAAGACGATGGAGAAAGCAATTGAGTTTGCCAATGACCAAATGGATCAAAAAGTCCTCACTATTACTGAAAGGCAAGCTAAGCAGAAGAGGAAGTTGGAGTTTAATGCTAGAAACAATCAGGGGCACCAACAACAAAACAAGAGACAGAACACTGGGAGGGCTTACACTGTTAGGCCGGGTGAAAAGAAGGAGTACACGGGATCATTGCCCTTGTGTACGAAATGCAACTATCACCACAAAGGTCCATGTGCTCCCAGGTGTAATAAGTGCAAGAAGATCGATCATCTGGCTCGTGACTGTAGGAGTTCTGGTCCTAACGGTAATAATAACAATCGTGGGAACTTCGGGACAACTCAGAATGGTGTCACTTGTTATGAGTGTGGTGTTCAGGGGCACTTCAAGAAAGATTGCCCGAAGCTAAAGAATGGAAATTTTGGTAATCAACGTGGGAATGGCAATGCACCAGCCAAGGTTTATGTGGTGGGCAATGCGAGAACAAACCCGGACTCCAACTAAGGGTATGTTCTCTTCTAAATCAACGCTATGATTTATCTTATTTGAACTGGTGCAATTAGGACGTTTGGTATTTATTATTTAGTTCCCTAATTGATATTACACAACTACATTGTACCATTATTATAGATGTTGAATAGCCGGAGGGAAAATAATAGGGATAAAAACCACTATTCATTCGGGGTTGTCATTCAACTTCTTCGATATCCTTTCACATTCATTAATGCCGTAGAACGGGGAAGTTTTGAGTATAGTTGGTAAGGATTGGTTGGGGCACAATACCACGGTCAAGATTGTGCCGAGAAGATCGTTCGTATTCCATGGGAAAAGAAATTAATCATTCATGGTGACAGAAGTAATCAGGGAAAGGGACTCGTTTGAACATCTTTGTGCACCAAAACTCATAAATGTTTGTAAAAAGGACATCAAGTCTTTTTGGCACATGTTATAAAAAGAGATGAAGACAAGGCGGGGGAGGAAGCGACTTGAGGAGTAAATCGTACGAGATTTTCCAGAGGTATTTCCTGAAGATTTACCGGGTCTTCCACCAACTCGACAAGTGGAATTCCAGATCGATTTGGTACCTGGTGCTGCACCTGTAGCACGAGCACCTTATCGATTGGCTCCTTCCGAAATGAAAGAGTTGTGGAGCAATAAAGAGCTCTACGCAGGGATATAAGAAGTTCCTCAACCTTGGGGAGCTCCAGTTTGTTTGTCAAAAAAAGATAGTTCATTACAGGATGTGCATCGACTACGAGAATGAATAAACTGACAGTGAAAATTGTTATCTCTCCTAGGATTGATGATTTGTTAGATCAACTACAGGATCAGTGTTTATTCGAAGATAGACTTGCGGTGGGTTATCATAACTCAGAGTTATGAGAATGAGAGATATTCAAAAGACGGCAGTTAGGAAATCGGTATGGTCATTACGAGTTCATGTGATGCATATTGGTTTGAAGAATGCACCTGCGGTATTCATGGACCTCATGAACGAGTGTGCAAACCATTACTTTGATATGTTTGTTAATTGTCTTTATGACGATTATACTATTTATTCAAAGAACAAAAATGACATGAATGAATCTTAAGGTAATTTGAATTGCTTAGAAGGAGAAGTATATGCTAAGTTTAAAATGTGACTTTAGGGATTCTTGGGTACAATTTCTCGGTCACGGTGATAGATGTCAAGGCAGTCCGTGGATCCTGCCATGATCGAATATATTAAAGTTTGGGCGTCTCCATAAAAACAACGGAGATTCATCAATTTTTAGGACTTGCTGGATACTACCGAAGGATTTCATTGAAGGGTTTTCAAAACGCCTAAGCAATGACCAAAACTTACACAGAACGAAAATCGCCTTTTGAATGGGGTGAGCAAGCAGGAAGCCGGTTCAGACATTGAAGAATTAAGATATGTAGCGCATATATATCTTTGCCAGGAGCTAAACATTCATTATTTATTGCGATGCGTCACATAAAGGATTGAGTGCGGTGTTGATGCAAAACGAGAAGGTGATTGCTTACGCATCACGACAGTTGAAGATTCATGAGAAGAATTATACTACTCATGATTTGGAACTTGGTGCAGTGGTGTTTGCTCTGAGATTTGGAGGACTCCCTAGTATGGAACAAGTGTACGGTGTTCAAAGATCATAAGATTTTTTCCTTATTTTATAAATAACATATAGCCACAAAGGAGTTGATATGAGGCAATCGTTGTTGGTCTAGAGTTGCCAGTGATACCATTGTGCGATTCGTTATTCTGGGGAAGGAAATGTCGTTGCTGATGCTTAGAGCAGGACAAGAGCGAATTAAACCATTGAGTCCGAGCTTTACGTTATGACTTTAGTTTGTTCTTCCAAAATTAAATTGTAGATGAAGCACAGAAAATAGCGAATATTTTAAGAATGAAGACGTAGGAGGTATGATCAGGAGGGATCTAACGAAGGAAAAGTTGGAACCCTGTGCGGACGGAACCCTATGCTTAAATGGTAGGAGTTGGTTGCCATGTTATGGAGATTTAAGGACTGTGATCATGCACGAGTCCCACAAATCAAAATACTCCATCCATCCGGGTTCTGACAAAATGTATCAAGACATGAAAAAGCTATATTGGTGGCCCAATATGAAGGCCGACATCGCCACCTATGTTAGCAAATGTTTGACGTGTGCTAGAGTCAAAGCTGAACATCAAAGACCATCGGGATTGTTGGTACAACCCAAAATACCTCAATGGAAGTGGGACAATATCACTATGGATTTTGTCACAAAGCTTCCTAAGTCACCGCAAGGACATGACACCATTTGGGTGATTGTTGACCGACTCACAAAGTCTGCAATATTTACGCCAATGAGAGAAACTGACTCCACAGAGAAACTAGCAAGGTTGTACATAAAGGAGGTAGTCGCAAGGCATGGAATACCTGTCTCAATCATCTGTGATCGTGACCCTAGATTCGCATCACACTTTTGGAGATCACTTCAAAAGGCTTTGGGTACTAGTTTGGATATGAGTACTGCATACCATCTAGAAACCAATGGACAAAGCGAGAGAACCATCCAAACTCTCGAGGATATGCTACGTACTTGCGTGATCGACTTTGGAAATGGTTGGATTAATCATATGCATTAGTCGAGTTATCATACCAACACAGATATCGCTCGCATCAAGGCAGCCCCATAGAGCGCACTTTACCCAGCGTCGAAAGTGTCGTTCACCTGTTTGTTGGGCCGAGGTCGGAGAAGCTCAACTCACCGGTCCAGATTTAATTCAAGAAACGACCGAGAAGATCATCCAGATCAAGCAAAGGATTCAAGCCGCTCGTGACCGACAAAAGAGTTACGCTGACTTAAAGCGTAAGCCGATGGAGTTCCAAGTTGGAGATAGGGTTATGCTCAAGGTTTCACCTTGGAAAGGAGTTGTACGTTTTGGCAAACGGGGGAAGTTAAACCCTCAATATGTTGGACCATTCAAGGTGCTAGAAAAGGTTGGATCCGTTGCTTATAAGCTTGAACTCCCTCAAGAGTTGAGCAGGGTTCACAATACATTCTATGTATCCAACTTGAAGAAATGTTACTCCGATGAACCATTAGCCGTTCTATTGGAAGGACTACATATTGATGATAAACTCCAATTTGTGGAAGAACCTGTCGAAATTTTTTCATGGAACAGGGAGTCAACCGATTCTAAAGCGGAAGCCAGTTATCTCACTCGTTAAGGTTCGCTGGAACTTGAGGAGAGGTCCTGAGTTCACATGGGAACGTGAAGATTCATTCAAAAAGAAATACCCACATCTCTTCACAAATCAAGCGTCTTCATCCACTACAACGTCTTAAGCTTTGAGGACAAAGCTCTTCTAACGGGTGGAGACTGTAACATCTCGCATTTTCAGGTCATTTACGACTTCATTTATTCTATTTATTATTTTTAGGCTTTTACGCGTTCGCTTTTAATATCTACCGTTTAGCTAAATCGCGTAAACTAAAAATGATCATTTAACGTAAACGGGCATCAAACAATTAAATGTTTATGTCAAGTAAGTGTTATAAAGTTATTAGGATGATAATTTATAACTTTACACTTTTTACTTTGTAGTGGTTAAGTTAAAATACGTCTACTAACGCAATAAAACTATGGTTTTGCATGCATGGTAAACCATAAACCCACCTACACTTCAACAAATACCCACCATAATACCAATACAAAAATATAATACAGACTTTATGTTGGCGGGTTAGCGAATTTCACTTATATGAACACAATACTTGGATTACATCCATAACCTCCATCTAACATAAGTAAACAACATTACTTGTTATAAAAAGATCAAACACACTTTTAACCATTCTTTATTTTGTCCCTCTTGTTCTAATAACTCACGGCTAACACAAGAATGGAAGAAGAACCATAATGTCCATGGAATGACTGTGACATTCTTTATGTTGGAAAAGGAAACTAACATAAATCTTTCTACTCTATATTTAATAAGTCTTTGCACTGTCCTAAACTAATAAACAAAGATTTGTCCCCACCTTTTGAGCCACTACACCGGACACCACATGAGAAACTAAAACATTGGATTAGTTTTACTTAGATGGTATTCTTGCATGCTTAGGCTATATATAGAACCCATAAAGTGATAAGAAACACACACTTCACATATTCAAGCAAAAACAATACACATTTTCTCTCTTTGAGCATCCATACCCACGGCATCACTCTTCCATCCATATACAATTCATTGCTTTGATTTCTAAGGTCATACAAGTATACTAGGGTTAATATATATCATATACAAGGTGTCTTGGAAGCTTGGTTTAGGTTAAACAAGGGTTTATACAAGGAAGGTTTTCAATTAGGGTTTTCAAGGGAGGACCAAATTTGCAACGAAAACCTAAAAATGGGGACTCTCACTGCAATTTCAAAAGTTAAGGTCCCAAACCTGCAATTTGGCCAAACCACAAGGACCAAAAATGCAATTAACTCTATATCTTAGAATCAAAGATGCTATATATTAGCATGTGGCCATGTGGGTGACTTTGATGTATACATGATGCATATTTTTTTGTAACGATCAAATATCTATTTTTTCAGCAACATAAAAAACTTGCACATCCAACTTCTTTCTCTTAGATGAGGCTTTAACCCTCAGTCTTATTGTTGAGCAACTAAATCAAGTGATAATTCATAAAACCAAAAATAAAAAGAAAAGAGTACAAATAAAATAACCCAAACAAAAAATCAAGCAAGATGAAACTATTACATAACAATTAAAGGCATCAAATTCAATTGAAATATCATTGTTTTTGTAAATTGGCAAACATAAATTAAGTTTTTAATTATATTGAGCGTTACAAGGAAGTTATTTAAATACAAAGGTTTATGAGGTGTCAGTAAAGAGCTATTGATAAAGACCGATTATAGATGGTCAATCTCCCAAGAACAAGATAAGAAATCGAAAGGATAAGGCCCTTAGAGCAGGCAAGACTCCAAGAAAACAAGAGAGAAACTAGACTTTGAATAAAAAAAATTACTCAACACAAAGATTACATATAAATAGAATAAAAATGAGCAGTTAACAAATAAGCATAACTACCATACGTGACCCACTACTTTTCTACTCTAAAACTGAAATCATGCATGCCTGGAACAAGTGCTAATCGTAACTCCTATATTAGTGCATGGTACTTCTAGACTCTAGTCCAACGTATAACAGTTATTAACATGATAGTGGTCTTTGGTCTCTTACACGTATCAATACTCCGCGCCTGAAAACGAGCCTTGTCCTCAAGGCTCATGATTTTGTACCCAATGTAACGTGGCTTCCAAGGTGATTCAGGTTCG
Organism: Tanacetum coccineum; assembly: GCA_026074375.1. Classification (NCBI taxonomy): domain Eukaryota; kingdom Viridiplantae; phylum Streptophyta; class Magnoliopsida; order Asterales; family Asteraceae; genus Tanacetum; species Tanacetum coccineum. Next base: position 14,234 of record BQNB010032897.1, read on the forward strand.
GTTTGAAGAAAAACAAGCTTGGGTGGATGACACCAGTGACCAGGATGATATGTCTTCACGCATCAAAAACCAAAAGTGATGAAAAGTGAGGGCCAAAACAGAACTCGTTTAGCTTTTAACTTGTCATCCAGTGTGAAAACTCCATAGGTTTGATGACAGGTGGCTAAATGGCAGGTGGCTGTATCACGTTGGATTATAGGCGGCAAGGGGGAAGGAGGAAGGAGGAGGAGTGTAGGTGGCTACCTTGATGTCAGTTTTGTTAATGGTTGTATTAATATTGATGGTAGTGTGTTTTGGGTGACGACATCTTTTGAGATGATTTCAGGTTTCATGGTATAAGAAGTGCGCTCCGAGAAACACTTTGCCCTCGTATCGGCTAAGTTCGTCGAAGCTTCTTCAAGGGGTGGCGGTTTATACGTTAGAAGCATGACATATGAAGTGGAGTTGGGGAAATATTTAGCCATGGTGTTTTCGGGTTTAGGGGTATTCGGTAATGATAGCGAAGAGGCGTTCGTTTTGGGTTGCAAGGTTTTTAATGGCAACGTTGAGTTTGGCTTGTGATGCGGTTAGCTTTTCATTGTTAACGGTTATGGTATCGACAAGTTTTGAGAGGTTTTCAGCCATGGCAGCCAAGGATTCCAATACGGAAGGTGGGTATTGTTTCGGATGCATCGAGTAAGTCAATGAAAGCACCATAGATAAAGACCGATGATAAAGACCGATTATAGATGGTCAATCTCCCAAGAACAAGATAAGAAACCGAGATGATAAGGCTCTTAGAGCGGGCAAGACTTCAAGAAAACAAGAGAGAAACTAGACTTTGATTAATTTTCTTTTTTTTACTCAACACAAACATTACATATAAATAGGATAAAAATGAGCAGTTAACAAATAAGCATAACTACCATACGTGACCCACTACTTTTCTACTCTAGAAACTGAAATCATGCATGGATGGAACAAGTGGTAATCGTAACTCCTATATTAGTGCATGGTACTTCTAGACTCTAGTCCAACGTGTAACAGTTATTAACATGATAGTGGTCTTTGGTCTCTTGCACGTATCAACTATGCCCTATATTAATGACGGGTATAGATTGGTCATTGCCAACAAATATAGACGGATACATGCTTTGATTACTAAGGGTTGTAAAGATACCTGTATTGTCCGCAAGATGTAATGAGGCACCCTTGTCCATATGACAAGCCGGGTCTTGAAAGGACATAGTGTGAAGAGCCTGCGAAAGCATCGTAGCAAAAGGTGTTTGGGCTGAGTATATTGGGTCACGTTGGATTAGGCATGTAAAAACATGAGCTTGGTCCGAGACAACATGGGCTGGAAACTGGGCCTGGGCAACTGACTGGTAGATTGGGCCGACATAAACAGGTGCTTGGGCTGAGTAGATTGGGTCACGTCCCTGGGCTTTCTGGACAAATGGACCAGGACAAAAAGATGAATAGTGGTAAGGCACATATTGGGGTGGTTGCTGGGCTGTAAACTTGAACACATCACTATTCATGTTTCACATGAAATAAAGCTGTAAGATGAGATCAATATAGACATAATATTTATCAAAGATTTAATGGACCAATCATAGCCATCCATTTTTTCATTAATTGAAAAAAACCTACTTTTCCACCCCATTTTTAAAATTAAAATATCTTGCAAATAGTAAATTGTTAAACGATAAAAAATACACTATCGCGACGAGAATTAAATCATCTTTCTATAGAGGGGCACTTTGATATAATTTCGACGAACTTTTTTTTCGATTTATTTTTTAGTCAAGTGAAAAAATCATATGTGATTTGTATCACAATCACATGTGATTTTATAAAATCATATGTGATTTATAATACAAATCACATGTGATTTTCTCGAATTACATGTGTTTTTTCAAGACGTGACTGAAAAATAAATTGAAAAAAAAGTTCGTCGAAAGTTTATCAAAGTGCCCCTCTATAGAAAGATGATTTAATTCTCGTCGTGATGGTATCTTTCATTTTGCGTAACGATTAACGGTTTGTGAGATATTTAATTTTTAAAAATGAGGTGGAAAGTGGGTTTTTTTAATATGTATTTTTTATAGCCATTGGATCATATATAAATAGAGGGTTGAGATGGAGTCTTTGGATCTATGCTAAAAAGAAGATCTTTATTGAACTTTTGCCATAAGGCTGTAGATTATGTAGATGCGACAGATCAACAGATTCTTGTATATTCGTGTATGTATCTAACTAGGGGGATAATAACTCGCGCGTTACGGCGGTGCTACTTTATTATTAAGTATTGTGTGTAAATTTTTTTCTCAATAAGTAAAGGGTTAATTTTTGTTGATTTTTATATATGAGGGTGTGGAAAACTAGAAGGGGGGTTGAATAGTTTACCGCTTTTTAAATTTATGTTATGTTTGATTATAAAAACTTAGATTCGATTTTATGTGATATCAATATGTGCACAATTTGAACAATACAAATAAGTAAATAAGTAAATATGAAAAACATGAGATAAGAGTTAGAAAGATCAAACCACAACACAAGGATTTATAGTGGTTCGGTAACGAAGCACCTCTTCGTCCTACTCCACTCCCCGAGCACCAAACTCGAGAGTTCTCTTTACTATGTCAACAAACTCCCTTTAGGCGGAGAAAACCATACACAACTTTGCTTACACCAATTTCCGACGCTAAGCAAAATGTCGAGTTCTAATCCTAGCTAGAACCAATCTATCAAAATACTTGTATGCTAATCACGCCACTTCAGTACAACTCACAACTTTGCTTCGCTTCACGACTTCGCTTTGCTTCACTACCAATCTTCACTTCGCAACTTCTCTTCTCTTCACAACCAAGATACTACCACGGTCACACCAATCTAACACTACTTACTAAGATCACCCCGATCTAACAATACTTACAATAAGCACTACAATCTACTCAGTATACACAGCTACAATACACATCTTCACAATATACACAAATGATTTACACAACTACACAACAACACCAACTAAACTATAACACTTCTTGACTTGATGATAAGAAGTATTTTTCTCTTGCACTTGAGGAATTAAGCTTGGATCACTTGAAAACAAAGCTTTATGATTAAATGATCAAAGGAATGTAGGAGAGTATAAACTGATTTAGAACAGAAAAAAAGTGTGTGCAAAAGGTGAGAAAATCAGTGGGGAATAGTCCAGTATTTATAGGCCGGCTGAGCTGGTTTTCTGTCTGGGCGGTCCCCTTAAATAGGGTGCCGGTCCCCTTAAAATTAAAGGGCCGCCCGTTATAATTAAGGGGGCCGCCCAGGCTGACACTCCCTTTTTTGTCTTTTCTGGGGGATGTGTTTTCTGGAACATTTCTAGCTGTTTTTTTGTAGAAAATTTGAATTAAAAAGATTTATTTGAATAAAACATTTCTTTTAATTCTAAAAATATTTTGTAAAAGATATAAAAATGTTTGTGTCATTTTTATAAAAAGTGTGAGGTTAAATAAAAAATCCTTTGATCATAAACTACATTAAGCATTTGTTTATTCATACCTTTAAGTGATTAAATTTTCAAAATGAAAATTTGCTACTAATTACTTGTTTACATTTAATTTTTCATTAATCATTTTTACATTTTGTGATTATCAAAACGTAAAGTGGTCAAAAAATATTAATAATGTTTTTGGGCATTATTTCTATTAACAATCTCTCCCTTTTTGATGATTACAAAATTTTAACTCATTAAATGAAAATTTATTTTTAAACAAGTTTTTAGTGAGTTTTATTTCCATTTCTCTCCTTTTTTGTAAAATCAAAAAGTATTCGCCGAATAATATTAGTAAAAACGACGGAATAAACGCTCCCCTTGATGTGTACTCCCCCTCGTTCGAGGGCACTAAGGAATCGAGCTATGGTATCTTTGCTACAAAAACAAGTTAGAATAATACTAATTTTTCTAACATCTAGAGCAAAGAAAGGAAAAATAATATGCAAACATCAAATTTTAAGTGCAAACAAATAAATACTTGATAACATGACATCAAAGATCATTCATTAAAAAATAAAATTATGTATACAACACAATCATACATGCATAAAAATAAAAGTAATATGCTTGAAGCATATTAGTTTAACAAACATTAAAATTAAACTACAAATGTCCTAATATTCTAAGAATTCCATAGGACTTGCTTGCAAAAGGTTTGGATGACAATTATTGTTAACTAAACATAGAGTATGTTTATTTAGGTGAGGTTGATGGTGGTGGAGTGTTCGGAAAAGGAGGTTGTAAGAGCATATGTTCAATATAGGAGAACATATATTGGAGTTCATCTCCCAATCCAAATTTGAGAGTACGATTGTGAATGCAACACAAACATGAATCTCCATGTGCCTCAAGAAGATTCCAAGTAATAGGATGACCAAAGATAGGTGGAGAAGGTGATAGAGAATTAAATTGGACATCAAGTGGAGTAATGGGTGAGAGGGTGAGAGTGATGTCCATTGATGCATTTTCGTGAGTTGGAGGTGGTGGAGAAACTTTTGAAGGAGGGGATGTTGGTGAGTTCAAGTAACCATTTGGTGAAAGTGATGTTGATGAGGTTGGTGATTTGGGTATGTAGTCAATTGATGATGAGATGAGGTAAAAAAACTTTTGGTTGATGTGTTTTTGAGATGGTGAATTGGGAGCACAAGGTGGATGAGAGTATATTGTTTGGGTGAGTGGAGTTTTGGTGCCATCTTTGGGTAAATCCACAAACAATTATTTTTGTGGTATGATGTTGATTTTTGGGTCTTTTTAAAACTTAGAAATGGAGGCTCTAGGGGATTTGTCATAAGGTTTTTATATTGGTGTTGAATAAATGGAAGAAGAAATTATGAATTGGTGATATGCATTTTGGAGGGAATTATAGGAAGAGATGTGTATTGAAAAATGGAATGAGTTGAATTGGTTTAGAAATTTCCAAAATATGTTCAGAGCATTCTGGGATAAGAATACTGATGCTATGTAAAATGAGTCAAAAAGAAGAAAGTGAAAACAGTAAAATATGCCGTGCATCCAGGTGGCCGGTTTCCCCTAAAATTACGGGGGCCAGCACCTTATGAATTATGAGGCAGCCCACACTGTAATGATTTCCCAGACGACCAAAAATTTGATTTGTAAAAGATTTTGTAAGGAAAGGTGTGTTTTGTGGTCAATTTGCAGCAAGTCCCATGTGAACATATATATATTCTCATAGAGACAAGTATATCATGCATGCATGTAATAATAAAAAAATGTATGAGCTAAGAACAATCATTAAAAGCATACAAATAACACATAACAATTAGAAGTTCCAAGCAAGCCTTAAACAAGTTCAAGTTCTTTTGACTAAGTCAGGTTGTCATCACATAATTAATTAAACATAAACAAAAACAATATCATAAGTTCATACAAGATCCTAAACCAATTATTCTACCAAACTAGTCATCACACAACATCATCACTTCTTTTTCTTGGCAAAGACTCCTCGCAATGCCTTTCCGAATGACTTGAATCCACCTCTAACCTCTTTATGGTTCTCTTGCGTTTGATTAAGCAATTCGGTTTGTCGCTCGAAGAGAAGATCGTCACTTTGTTCAGAAGGAGAGGGAATTTGGTATCGTTGGTAATTGAGCGGTTTGAGAGAGTTTAGATAAGTAGTAGGAGATGGGGTACTAGCACGAGAAGCACCATCATCCTCATCAACATCTCCTTTGCGAGATGAAGATCCACAGTTATGATGGGCATTGATGAGACGGAGTGACAGGCTTTTTCACGATCACTTTGAGGTCGACGTGTTTGTTTTAAAGCGAGTGGACGCATGACATGATCAAAAACATTATAGATGTCATTGGCAAGATGAGGGTAATGTTCCATAACATATCGAAAGAGACATGTCAAGAACATACCATAAGGAAGATGAGCTTTAGGAGTTGCTCGTGCACTTTCAATTCTTTTGACAAAGAAATAGGCAAGATTAGAAGTTGTTGTATCGTTCTAAATACATAAATAAAGGCAGGCAAGCTGGGATATGGTCCTGGTTCCTCTTAATCCAACACATTTCTAAATGAGTTCGTCCATCTCATCCAAAAATCACGTCTAAGCTCTTTGTTAGAACTAGATTGGTAAACAAGAATGATGTTTTTGTTTTTTAATATGTTCGGTTAGAGTCAACACGCTCGAATTGAAGAAATTGATGAATTTCTTCAAGAGTAGGAAGATCAATATGATATGGTCCTTCGGTCTCTTGAGAGTATGCAAGAGCACCAAGATCCCATTCATTTGTGAAGACGGCTTGGCCATCGAATGGAATGTAAGGATTTGACTAAATTGTTGGAGGGAAAGAGTGATGAATTCATTTTGAATCATGAAGGAGATAAGAATAACTCCGGAGTCATCTCCTTGAAGAGTGACTTGACTATATAAGTCTAGAACAAAACGAGGGACAATTGGCTTGTTAATTTTGTAGAGACAATTGAGACGGATGTTGGAAAAACAATGATCGATGTGATCAGATATGTAGTAAAGTTGATCAACAACTCTACCTTCATGAATACATCGATCTTTGATGGGTTTGTAGAAGTGAGCGATAGAAGGAGAGATACCGGGTGTTTGGGATACTTTGGTAATGTAAGAACGGGTAAGAGAGGTGTCACCAATGGTCGCTCGAGGCATGATTATCACCTAAAACGATAACAACAAAATAAAGTGTTACAAAAAAAAGTTTTAAAAAATGACAAATGTGGTATAAGGATTACTTCGACTCTAAAAATAAAAACATAAGAAGTGATCTATATGTTTCTTAATTTATTTTTGACTTAATTTAGGATGTTAAAGAGTATATATTAATTATATATTTCAACATCTAGAAGATGAAACAAACACTCTCTTATCAATACAAAACTTGGTTAAATTTGTCGAACGATATACGTTAAGTTGTATATATTGTTGAAAAATATAAGTTCATTATTTTTTACTTGATGAGAGTTAAATGGTGTTTGTTTTGACTCAATACTATGTTTTAAAATGTTAAACCAAACGCCCCTTTATTTTATGTATTTTTATAAAATATATCAATATATATATATATATATATATATATATATATATATATATATATATATATATATATATATATATATATATATATAGTGATGTATTCTATTGAGAACCCATTTTATAGACAGAACTCTACAGAACTATTTTAAGTCAATCTAAGCCATTGGATGAAATAATCAATGGTTGTAATATAAAGTGGCATAATTGTAATAACCGAAAAGATCATTTAATTTTTTCTTTTTGCTGGAAGGGTATTTACGACATTTTTGATAGCAACAGAAGGGTGTTAATGTAATTGTATCTTCTTATTAACCACCCCCATTAAATAGGCCAATTAATATGGAATTAACTCCTACAATCAAAACACACGTTCTCAAAGGGTTTGATCGCCTCTTTCATCTAAAAAAAATAAATCGTCTCCTTGATCTGAAAAATAAGCCACCATCATCATTGAAAAAAAATACCAGGTTTGTTTGTTTAATATGATCACAACATGAGATATAGATAATTCTCATTGATGAATGTGTATTTTTTTTTATTCTAATTTGGTTTGATTAAATTATCAATCATTTGTTTTCTAATTACAATCGAAAATCCAAAACATCCCTAAGTTGATCTCTTTATTGATTATTACCAGTGGAATAATGTTTTTTTTTTGTTATAAATATGTTAATGGTTTTTTTTATTTTGGTATTGCGTTCTCCTCCCTTGAATTGGTGATTTCTTGAAGCTATCTATTGAAGATAAGAAAGGCTCAGATTTTTTATGATTTATGATTTATTTTGAATGTTTTAAAGGTTTTTTTTAATTAACTAAAGGAATTTATTTTATAACTTAAAATAAATTAGATTAATTACTTTGATTCATCTACCTTGAATATATGTTCGTGAGTTGCCATTTAATTTATTTTGAATGTTTTAAAGGTATGCATCTACATCAGTCATTTTGTTTCTGTTATTTATTTCTTTTGAAAGTTGCCATTTAATTTATTTGTAACTCTCGTAGTCTTCATGTACCTGGTGGGGTTCGGGGATCCAACATATTGACATGACTTTTATTTTAGTTCGATGAGAAATAAGTAATCTTATTCAATTTTTACACACATAAGGCAAAAATGGGACGTCGGGTTCAAAAAACTAGAACAAACTCAAATGGGTTTGATTGTTTATTCATTATTTTTTTGATTTGATTGTTTATTCGTTATTTTTTTAATTTTTGATTTACCACAGTAAAATTGTGATTAACCTATATTTTAACATAACTGGTCATATTGTTTTTTTTTTCGTATGTTGATGATTTGATATTTTATTCGTAATTAACTATCAATTTTTTGTTTTTGTTTCTAGACAAGTTTTTTGGAGTTGTATGATGCTATTAATTATAGAAATTATGTGATATTGCAAATATACATCTTAATTTGGAAGGCGTTTAACGAACTTGACGAAAGCGTGCACATATGTTTTTGGAAGAACACTCATGCTTTAATAAATTTGATAAAAAAGTAAAGCATGCATGTATGTTCGTGGAAGAATGCACATATGTTTGTGGAAGAGTGCACATATGTTAGTGGAAGAGTGCATATATGTTTTTAGAAGGATACTCGTCAATGTTTTCTAATAAATTTGATGAGAAAGAGCAGTGTGCACGATTTCGTAGAAGAGAACACATATGTTTCATGAAAGAGTGCATATGTGTTTTTGGGTGGACATCGTATGTTTTTTTTTGTGAATGACAATTATATTTTTAAAAAGATACATAATTATATTTTGAATTGTATTTCATGTTGGTAATCAAATTTTTGAAGTATATTTATGTTTTGGTTTGTTATAAATTTAGAGGCTACATGTACATGGTTATGTTTTTGGTTATAAGTTTAAAAGATTAAAGAATGTACATCAGAAACATATATGAAATAAACATTTTTTTAGTAGAACAAATGATGACTACACAATTGTACGCAAGAAACATATGTAAAATTAAAATATAAAAAAAACATATATGCATTTTTTGGAAAACATGTCTGTCAAAAAACAAATATAAAATTAAAAAAATTATAATTTCAAAATGTACATGATTTTAAAAACGTTTTTTAAATAAAAAAAATTCAAAAAAAGTGAAATTGTGTTTTACTATTAATAATACTAAATTTTTATTGATTTTAAAACATGTGTACTGACTAAAAAATGCAAAAGAAGAAAAAAAGTATTATTTTTTAGTTCCTAAATTTTAAGAATTAATAAAAAACGTTTTTTATTAAAAAAGTGTAAAAAAATATTTTTTTAATTCCAAAAAATAAGTGACTTTAAAAACGTTTTTTATTTAAAAATAAAAAAAAGTAAAAAATATTAGCCGTGTATAAATAAAGTCAACGGTCAACATTCATTAAAAGAAGACATTTATTAGTCATTAATTTGTATTGATATAAAAATGTCATTGACTAATATACCCTTTTCAATTAAATGAAAACATTTAATATTTACTAAATTACGATTGGTTGAAAAGAATTCTTAAAGTTCTGCGCATAAATGGGTTCAAATATAAACGCGGCGCCCCTAATATATATCTAAATATATATATTATATATATATATCTATATATAGATATAATATAATATAAATATAATATATATAGTTATACTCTTCCTTTTCAGAACCATTCTTAGTGCGAGAACAGACAGAACCATCCAAAAACATGCATGCACAGCCCTTCCAACAATTGTTATTTTTGCATATTTTCATATGTTTCTAAAAACAACATATATGTTTTTAAAAAACATAAGTTATTGTAAAGAATGTTGATAAGAAATTGGAAATAGACAATTTTACCTTTGAAGGTGTTCATTATGATCTTATAAGGCTGCAACAACAATAATGGAAGCCGTGTGTAAGTTTTTTGTGAAAGTAAGAGGAAGTGTTCAAGATGATACTCGAAAACATAGGTGGATTCTTACGATTATTGATCATTTGCCTGTCTTTTTTTTTTATTTTTAAAAGGCATGCAGTATGTTTTTTGTGTTCCTGTCATTCTCGCACTAATAATGTTCTGAAAAGAAAGTCCCCATATATATATATATATATATATATATATATATATATATATATGAATTATATATCTTGATGACTTATACAAGCTAGTTATGTGTTTATACAAGTGACAAAATTATAGTGATGGTCATTTCGACTCTAAAAATAGATCCTAAAAAAGGAACCAAACACCCCTTTATTTTTATAAACCTTTATTCATTAGTTCGAAAAATGTATATTTATGAATGTATGTTTCGATGGATAATGTATAGACATTTTAACGTGTTTTTGGCATAAATCAACAATGTATATACTTTTGTTTTGAAATTCTAAATTTTTTTTGAAGAACATGTATATATTTTTATAAAATTTTTGAACCAAAAAAATTATTCAATGCTATTGAGAATTTTGATTTCCTATGACTACGGGAATCATTATAGTTGTGTATTTCCTAGTTCTAATCAAAAATGTAAAAGTACCAAGAAATTGAAAAAATACCTCAACTTAATTAAGAACAAAATTGGAATAAATTTGAAAAAGATTAGTATAATGGAAATCTTACAATAGGTGTTGTTAACACGTGTAGGTTTTGCACCCTTCGAAACCTTGGATCGAATAGTTGTTGAAAGGTTTGGAATTTTGGTGTAATATTTGTTATGGTTTTCGTCAACACAGCAGCATGAGGAAAATAAAGAGCCTAGATGGTTGTTTGGAGTTGGGTTTTACGAAAGAAATGGGGTGTTTGGCAATTTTAATAGGCCGGTCCCTTAATTATTAAGGGGGGCGCCTATATTTACAACGGTCCGGTATTGGATCCCCTTAAGTTGATTAAAGAGGGGGGGCCGCCCATCTAAACGAAAAAAAAATTGTTTTTCGATTTTGACTAGTTTTGAAAAAGTACAAATATCAAAATACGTCGGGAGCTACTAGTAATATTATAATCTAGTTATCGATAGAATAGAGTTAAAGACGAGATAAAAATACTTGACACTTTTAATTAACTTTTCGTTCAGTTAATTAAACTTAAATAATTTCCAATGAAATAATTAAGTTGTCAAGATTTTTGGATCGAGATATGGTTTAGAGATGATTGACGAAATTTAATTGACATTTTAATTAACCTTTCGTTAATTAAAAATACTTTGATTACTTCGGATGAAATAATCAAGTTGTCAAGCCAAGAGAATATTTAACGAGGATTTAGTGACTTTTTCAATTAACTTCTTGTTAATTGAATAAATTAATTATCTCGGATGAAATAATTAAATGTCACGATTTGGAGTATTTAAGAGATGATAAGTATATTACGATAGACTAATAGAATGTAGTTAAAGCTTGAGAGGATTTCGATAGACGTAGTTTATTGTAGACGTGTAGACGAAGCGACCGTCCTAGACGAAGGGAGTTTGTTTCATCCATAGTGTTTTGATGTCATGCCTTTCCGGCGTAAGATGTAAAACTAATCCTACTTCTATGTTAATGATTACCCACTAACTCACTTTTCTTCATCTACGTGAGTGTGCTAATAGTGGACATAGAAGATTTCCGTTTTATAAAGGTGCGTCGAGTATCTTAATTTAACTACGTGAGAGATGTGTTCATAATGAACAAATTCTCTTAAAACTAGAAAACCAACAAATGACATTTCTAGTGACAACATTATTTCTACAAGTTTATTCTATTAACTATAACTTATTTGCATGGCATGTAACAAAATAATATATTGTCATTTAACATTTAGCATATGATCTATAATCTAAGTTTAAAAAGAATACATACCTTTGCATATAATGTATTTTCTTCAAAATCTTCAAGAGAGCAAGTGTTGAAGGAAAAATTAGTTGGTAAATCCGTCATAAGATTTTAAGAATATATTCACTCTTCGGATTCCAAGAGACGTTCATGAACAACTCCACTAAAATGTTGTAACAACTCAACCACTTGAACCCTAATTTCTCATGGGTCCAAAATTGTTAGCTCCGAACATGTTTTGCATATGTCACATTTGATTCGGATATATATAAGGTGGACACATTCCCCACGAAGAGAAGTTTGGTTGTTGTGAATAATTTCACATTGAATGATTATTGTTAGGATAATTTTGTCTACTATGATCTCTTCTAGGTTGTGGTGTTTTAGACCAAGGGTGAGAGTTATTAGTTCTTTTTGGAGAAGGAGTCTTAGATCTTGTTTTAGGCTTAGCAAATCCAACTTCGGGTTTTAAAGAATGTTTATAAAAACGTTTTGCTTCGTCGTCGCTTGCAATAGGTATTTTAGTATTGTTTATAAGCATATGGTCTTGGATTTGAGTTTAATTCTACCATTTTTTTATTAGACTCAACCTCTTGCGACTTTACAAAATTTACTTGTTTGGACTTACTAGTTGATCCTTTGGTAAGATTAAATCTTAAACCGGTTTTATCTCCGGAAGGTTTTTGAAGGTTTAACATTTTCTTAAGCGATTTACTACTATTATTAAATTGATTAAGCTTAGAAATTTCATCCTTAAGTTTTTCATTTTTAAACCTAAGATCTTGACATATTTTATATTCATCATTAACCTCTTTACCTTTTTCTAATTTATATAGTTTATTTTTTAATTCTAGTACTTAATTTTCTAAGCTATTTTTAATTTGTTTTAGTGACTTATTTTTACCCATAATTTTTAGACTTATTTTGCATAGTCGATTATATTCACTATTTAAGTCTTTTTCATCTAACGATGATTGATCATCACTAAAGAATTCGGTTTCGGAAAGTACCTCATTAGAAGCTTTAGCCATAAGACATTTTTCGTCTTTAGTCTTTTCTTCTTCATCTTCGTCGCTATCACTTCATGATCCTCCAACGAAGGCTCTTTGATTGTAGTTTCTAGATAGTTTTGGACACTCTCCGATGAGATGATTTGGATCTCTACATTTAAAACATTTTCTTTCGCCTTTGCCATTTTTGTCGTCTTTGTTTCTTTTAAATGACTTTCTTTCATCATGAGGTTGTCTTACGAATCTTCCTCGTCTTTTGAAAAAAAAATTGAAGTCTCTCACGGCCATGGCGTATTCTTCGTCTTCACTATTAGAAGTCGAACTATCTTCATTATTTGATTCCTTTTTTGGCTTTCGAGGCAAGAGATCTATTATGTTCTCTTTTGCCTTTGATCATTTCGGAATCATTCTTAATTATTACTTCATATACTTTCAAGTTTCCAATAAGTTCATCAAGTGATAGAGATGTTAAGTCCTTTGATTCTTCAATATCCGTAACCTTTGCACACAATTTAGGATGAAGTGCCCTAAGAAATTTCCTAACATAATTCTTGCTAGAAAAACCTTCATCAAGTGCTTTTAGACTAGTAATAATAGTGTTAAATCTAGCAAAAGCATTATCTATCGATTCCGGAATCGTAAATTGTTCATATTGTTGAAAAAAAAGATCTATTTTATTATATTTGCCTTGACTATTACCTTGGTGAGTGATTAATAAAGTTTACCAAATTTCTTTTGCGGTTTTACACATAAAAATTCTTTCATATTCTTTACGTGGTAAAGTATTATAAATTACCATTTTAGCTTTATTATTTTTAGCTAGTTTCTTTTTAAGATCATCGTTTTGTTTTTCAAATGGTACAATTTCATCCTTTTTAGTTTCGTGATTATTTTGAATAGGAGGAAAATCACCATAGGTAATAACATGCCAAAGATCTAGATCTTTTGATTTCACATTAGTTTCGAATCTATTTTTCCAATAAATAAATCCATCACTTTCAAATAGTGGTGGTTTTTGCATAGATTGCCCTTCTAAATATTTTTCCGATTCCATAGATCGATTCAAGTTTTAAAATACAGTTTATTTTAATAATCTTGTTTAACCTGGCTCTGATACCAATTGTGAAAAATTAGAAGGGGGGTTGAATAGTTTACCGCTTTTTAAATTTATGTTATGTTTGATTATAAAAACTTAGATTCGATTTTATGTGATATCAATATGTGCACAATTTAAACAATACAAGTAAGTAAATAAGTAAATATGAAAGACAAGAGATAAGAGTTAGAAAGATCAAACCACAACACAAGGATTTATAGTGGTTCGGTAACGAAGCACCTCTTCGCCTTACTCCACTCCCCGAGCACCAAACTCGAGAGTTCTCTTCACTATGCCAACAAACTCCCTTTAGGCGGAGAAAACCTTACACAACTTTGCTTACACTAATTTTCGACACTAAGCAAAATGTCGAGTTTTAATCCTAGCTAGAACCAATCTATCACAACACTTGTATGCTAATCACACCACTTCACTACAACTCACAACTTTGCTTCGCTTCACGACTTCGCTTTGCTTCACTACTAATCTTCACTTCACAACTTCTCTTCTCTTCACAACCAAGATACTACCACGATCACACCAATCTAACACTACTTACTAAGATCACCCCGATCTAACAATACTTACAATAAGCACTACAATCTACTCAATATACACAACTACAATACACACCCTCATAATATACACAAAACCAACTAAACTATAACACTTCTTGACTTGATGATAAGAAGTATTCTTCTCTTGCACTTGAGGAATTAAGCATGGATCACTTGAAAACAAAGCTTTATGATTAAATGATCAAAGGAATGTAGGAGAGTATAAACTGATTTAGAACAGAAAGAAAGTGTGTGCAAAAAGTGAGAAAATCAGTGAGGAATAGTCTAGTATTTATAAGCCAGTTGAGCTGGTTTTCTGTCTAGGCGGTCCCCTTAAATAGGGTGCTGGTCCCCTTAAAATTAAGGGGGCCGCCCAGGCCTGACGCTCCATTTTTTGTCTTTTCTGGGGGAGGTGTTTTCTGAAACATTTCTAGCCGTTTTGGGTAGAAAATTTGAATTCAAAATATTTATTTGAATAAAACATTTCTTTTAAATCTAAAAATATTTTGTAAAAGATATAAAAATGTTTGTATCATTTTTATAAAAAGTGTAAGGTTAAATAAAAAAATCTTTTGATCATAAACTACATTAAGCATTTGTTTATTTATACCTTTAAGTGATTAGATTTTTGAAATAAAAATTTACTACTAATTAGTTGTTTACATTTAATTTTTCATTAATCATTTTTACATTTTGTGATTATCAAAACATAAAAAGATCGAAAAATATTAATAATGTTTTTGGGCATTATTTCTATCAACAACAGAGGGGTTTTTTTATAACTACTATCTAGAATTAAAATTATATGTCGGCCAAAACGCGTCGTGCATAAAGTTGATATTTATTCACACAATCGAGAAGCTCTAAACAAAGCATAGACATTTTCATTTTGGCGTAAAGTGTATTTTCATTTTTGCCAACATGGTTTCAAAAATCTTCTGCATATAATTAACAAAGTGATGTGTGTATCTTACTCAAGTTATTTGTATATATATATGTATATATTTTTTTTTGAAACACATGCTACACCTAACTAATAATTACCCTTTATTTTAACCACAGACCATTGCGTATTTATTTTTAAAAGGACATGACCAAATGTAATGGACCAAGAGAGCCCACTAAAAAATCTAATGTATTTTATCCGGACACGACATGCTAATTGTATATATGTATAAAAAAACTAGAAAAAAGTTCTATGTAAACCCCTCGCGTCTCTTGGAAATCCTTTCTTTCTTTTCGTAATTTTTGCAAGGTACACCTTCCATTAATTATTTTTCTACGTTTTTATTTTTATTTTATTTTGTTATGTTTTTATTTTATGCACATGTTTTTATACTATATTTGCTATAAAAAGTTAACATATGAGTTTTGGCATTTATGAGTTATGACTTTATATTTTGTTTGTGGGTAGACGTGCTCAAACCGGTTAACCAGTTTCGGTTTGGTTTTAGTTAACAGGAATCTGTTTCAGTCAACGAACCACTTGGAACCAGTTTTGGTGAAATCGGAACCGGTTTTTGGGGGTCGAAAAGGCGAACCGGTTGGACCGGTTTGGAACCGGTTCATTACCGGTTAACCTGTCAAACCGGTTTGGATTGGTTTCTTTTTTTTGTGTTTTTCGTGGTTTTATACGTAATACACTGAATAAACTTCAACTTTTATTTAATTGAAAACCTAATACATCGGAAACGAAATACATCGGAAATGAAATACAACATAAGACATCGGAATTGAAATTGAAAATACAACATAATAATCGGTTTATTCGTAATCATCGCCATAGTTCATCATATCATAATCAACCTCTTCTCCTCCCGAACCCGAACCGGACATAGTGCCTTCGCTGCTACCAACATCTATTGCAATTTCTTATTCGAATAGTAGAATGGCTTCATTTTATTGCACCTCAGCATCCAAGATCTCTTCTTCAAAGTCTACGGCGTTTTCAAGACTGGATTTATCAAATGCAGATTCAGAAGCTACTGAAGTAGCTTGTACACTTATTACATCCATGGCCATGCGGGATA
>BQNB010032897.1:33835-52794 GCA_026074375.1 Tanacetum coccineum
TTTAATCGTGTGAACTGAATGTATATGCAATTTAATAAGTTTGTATAAATGCAATTTAATAAGTGTGAAAGTGTGAACCTAATGTATATGCAATTTAATAAGTTTGTATTTTAATTGAAAGCGTCTAAGTTTTATAAAGTTTTTAAGAAATTTTAATAAGGTTTATAAAGTTTTTGAGAAATTTGAACTTAATGTATATGTAATTTATTTATAAACACTACTAGAAGGATTAAAAGTAGGGACAGCAACGACAGCAACGAGTCAGGTTTCGATCGGGTTTTAGCAAACTTTTATTTGCACTCATTTATAATATTTAAATTTGTATCGGACCTATCACATGTTGTACGCCCGGTTGATATTATTCATCAGTTGTTCGGGTTCATCCGCGGATATCAGTTATCCCCAATTGAATATTTTATGAACAAAATGACGGGTATCAAGATTAAGTGACACTAAAACCACGAATAAAACAAAACACCTTATAATATATTTTAAAATTTTAATACCCAGATTCGTATCCAAACCCGTCAAACCGCCAAAGACTACCTAACTAAAATTTAAGAAGCAATGTATATTATAAGTTACATGTAAACCAGCTATTTGTAAAAAAAGAATTCTAAGTATGAGATATCATCACGTAATATTATTGAAGTATAAGATATATAAAACAACATATTATATGTATATATATTAACTATTTCTATAAAAAAAATTGACTATTTGTACTAGGATTTTTAAAAGATCACACAATAAAAAACATTTTTGTTAAGATCATGAAATGGGTCAAATTGTTAAGGGCACACGATAAAAGCCCAAAAGCTAATAAAAAGTACACTAATACAAAATTTGAATATTTTTTGAGGAATTTTCGATGGAAAATTAAAAAGTACAAAATCATTAGAAAATCAAAACATTTCCAACGGATTAGTGACGAGTAAAAATAAATGTCGGAATGTCGTCAGAAAATCGTCGGTGGTTTTGTAAATTAGTGACGGATTTCCGACAACAGTAGTATCTCTCGGAAATCCGTCAGAAATATGTCGGAAAAGTACAGTTGTCAGAAATCTGTCGGAATATTGCCGGTAATTAGCGACGGAATATATCCGTCAGAAACATCTGTCGCTGAAAGCCCATTTTCTAGTAGTGTGCTAGTGTATGTTTTCTTTTATATGTCTCTATATAGTTGGAAATACCGTAATACCATAAATAAATTCTCAAGCACCAATATTTACACATGCATTGATACATCTAAAATCGCAAAACAAATAACAAACATATACTTCTTTCATACACACATCTATAACACCACCATTAGTTTCACAGCCTTTTGGTGTCTCCGGCCAAAATTGTCAAGCCATTGATCCGCTTTTTCGAGAACACTGGCGATCTGGAAATCCATCTCAGTTCTCGTGGTTCGCCGATGGCGAAAACACCATCATTTGCGACGCCAGTAATTCCCAGACACAGTCATCGTAGTTTATACTCATTTTCTTTTCTTACTCGTACAAATATATTTATTTGCCACGTAAAAGTGTTTTGTATAGTCGTGCATAATATCTTTGGATTTACTTGATAGATATATCTCCATTTCTTATAGATTCTGGAAGGACACAACAAAGTTGTTTTGTTATTGGGTTTGGTCATTTAAAATTGTTAATGATAATATCACCATTTGATTTTCTATTTTTTATGTTTAAACATACATTTATGTGAAACAGTCTAACAATTTTATATTTTTAGTGTGTTACGAGGTTTTGCCACTTGCTTTAAAACTTGTTATGACATAAAATCTACTAATGCCTAATGAAAGTATCTTGTGTTATATTTGTTTGTACAATGAGTTTTATTGATTCTATTTTTCATTGAAAGTGCGTTTTAAGAAGTACATTAATTAAAAGTATTGAATAGCAAATATGTATGTGTTGATGTATCATTTGATTGTATAACAAGGATTTAAGCCCGCGCGTTGCCGCGGGATTTTTGTCTCTGCCATGTTTCCAAATGCATTGACAGAACAAATAAGTAGCTTTAGTGCACGACGCTGGCAAATAGATCTCTCCACCTGACCATGTTGTTCACCACTCTCGGTCTGAAACTAAGCACTCGGAGCTTCCCAATGACAACATTATAGACAAAAAAATAAGAAGAAACATGAAAATTAATATCAGATGCATGAACATTAATATCAGATCCATAGTCTCTACAGTCGGCACCCTGTCAATGAGGTCGTTGTACCAGCCGATATCATTTATATTCTGAAATTTTCAGCATATTTCTCTTAACTCTCCTTGGCTAGACTATGTATTTCCTGAAATAATTAAAAGGATGACACTGTAAGAACTCTTTCGTAAGAAGCTAAAAATGGTTCTTAATGTTAAGGTTCATATGGGTAAAGAAGAGACACATAAGTTAGCAAATGACCAATTAGAGGCCTAATATTTTCATTTTTATCATAGGAAAACTGCAAGTTCTTATTGTGCTGCATAAACATATTAAGACATCTTAATGAGCTAAAATAAAAAAAATCCAACTTAACAATCTAAGGTACATGCATTTCCTCTCTTTAAATCAATGTACCAAGAAAACAACCCACACAAACCCTTTACCAACATACTAACAACTCTTTTCTTCACAACGCTCAAACAGTACATGCAACATTTCAAATACTTTTGGGCCAGGAAGTTCTTCTAAATAGATTATACGAATTTTAACAGCATACAACAGCCATTCAAACATATATTAACACAATATAGCATCAACGAAGAGCTAAGGCTAAACCCAGATTTCAATAGTAACTTTTCCATAAAAATTTCTAAACATAGGGCCTTATATTACTTATAATTCATGTTGAATCATTGTTTTATGTAATCATGTGTTTTGATTAATCCAACCCGACCCATTTGAGTACACTTTTCTCTTTTTTCCAAATCTTAATAAACTGATAGGCTCCTAAAATAAGCTAATCCAAACACCCCATTAGTCTGTTACATATATAAATCAAATACTTTTCGAAGCATAATGCAAAAGTCAGTTTGGCGCAGTCTAACAATACATCTTCAATGGTCAGCTACAATGTTCATTTTGCTAAACCACATGTAAGCAAATTCCAATCATTCATAGGAAGTGATTCTAAATCTGTTATTTCCCTTTGGTTGGATTGAATTGACCATTCAGCTTGTTATCTAGTTAAATCAAATGTGGACATTCTTTCCCATACATTATTACATGCGACATCATGTAACCAATCAAGTATAGTTACATTACCTTGGTTTATTCTCATTCAGCACCACATAAGATCATGTAATCGGCTGTAAGCATGCTTGTTATCTTGCTCCCTGCTAACAACCTTCCAACTTTAGCATTTTCTTCTTTGGCAAGAGACCTGCTGCCATCATAAACAAAAAACACAGTATCATTCCCTAATTTAATATTCGTTACACAACAAAAGAGACATATAAGCCAAACTGAAGAATGGCAAAGACTAAATGCAATATTGTACATCCAAAAGCCATAAAAAGTATCAGGTTAGTATGAGAGTAGGTGAAGTACAAACCATCAGGGTGATAATACTTTGCTAAACGTCCATACGCCAATTTTATCTCCTCGTCAATAGCATGACACTGCATTTGTACACAATAAAAGTTTTAGCACATTAGATGTCATAAATCTACGAATAAGCATAATGCAGTTTTCTAATGTTTGATACGTGCTTATTTTAAACTTTTTACCTATAATAGTTTCATCAAACGTTCAAAGCTGCTTATTTGGAAAATGCAAATAAACACGTACAAAAGCAGCCAAGGGTGGTTGGGATGCATTAGAGTCATTATAGATTTCTGACTGTGACTTTTCTCTCTCGTATTTAACAACCTGGTCTTGCTACTCTCACGCATCAATATTTGCTTCTTGATCTGTGGTTTGAACTGCAGCGCTTTCCAAGCTTTATGTCGAATCTGTGACCTCAGTTATGTCGGTTTCCTCAACCCACAGTTGTGATTGTTCTTGGTTTTCATGTTCGGCTTCCTGTCAAGGGCATATCAGTGTTATTCAGATGCCAGTATTATATCTTCAGTTACAAACAACTAAGAGAACAATAACGATACTACATTTTCTCAAGTAAACGGGTCAAAAGACATAACCTCTGACCGTGGATTCCACAGTAGCAGTAGTAATATGTATCGGAGCAGGTACATCATACTTTTAATAGTGACTCGATTATATTTACGTGTAAATTTCTAGGAGTCACAATTTTCTAAACATTTGCACAGCTCATTATCTCATTTTTTAAAAGTTGCAAGTTATAAAACATAAGCACGTTTGATAAATTTCGAATCATATAATCACTTTGGAGTTGCAATGCCAAACAGCCCCAAAGATTCACACTTACTGAAAAATGGCATTTTTAAAGCTAAAGAATCAAGTAAAGTTACCACAAATTTATTTTGTGCCAGCAGATTCTGCAAAAGTGGGTTTAGATGACAGGTTTCAACACTGAAAAATGGCCTCATCTGAAAACTTACTTCCTCTGCTTCTTGTTTATGACTAACAGAAGAAGACTGACCTGCAGAAAAAGTGTTATTCAAAACAGCTGATAAGAACCTTACTCCAAAAAATTGTGTTTGCTAACAAAAAACACACATAAATCTCGACTTTTGTACCTTTCGTTTCTACGTTCCCTGATTGCATTTGTCATGACTGCGTTAAGCAACAAAAAAAACATCTTTAGTCATAAATAACATAAATATAGATGATGACACCCGTAACCCGATGAAAAACCTTTATGTAAGAAGCATCATGATAAGAATTGGGGCGAGTACGGATCTTGCGATCCATGGGGCTCCTAATCCTGCTCATGTTACGGCTTTGCTGTCTGAACGCATTCTCAATTCACTGTTAACAAAAACAATGACCGATGAGCAATCTAACAAACAAATTGATTAAAGCTTTAAGCTATAATTGAGTAAAGCTGATGACACCCACTGTAAGGAATCCAAACACCCGCTACATCAATTTGGTTGTTTTGATGTGATTAGTTCTCGGTGATATACTGAGGCGATATCCTTCTTCACACATTCGACTGTCAAAGCGATTGCTCCCATGAGGTAGAGAGCATCCGGTTGAAGCTATAACATATATATTGAAAGCACAAATAAGTGCTATGGGAAAATCTAAAAAACAGCACTCGTAAGTATGTCTCTTGTTACATACCTGATATGCTGCCTTTTCCAAATAATAAAAGGCTTGTTGATTTCTTTGAACTCCTTTATTCTGTGCATCATGAATTAGTGCGCGTTCTGTGAGTAGTTCTATCTGAGCTAAGATCATCTACAAAATAAAGAGATCCATCAATATTCAATAAGCAATCCCAAACACCCTATAAATTGTTTTTTTTTCTTTTGTCAAACTCGTCTGTCATAACTATTAGTAGCCACATATCTGCTTGTAAACGGTCAGTTTGAGTTCTATTTCATCTACATACAGGTCGAATGGGTCAGTAGCCACATTTTCTTAATGTACGCATCACGTTATATGCTATTATTCAGAAAATTATTCATTTTCAGCTAAAGAAGGATAAGCGAACTTACCCTTAGACATTGCAAATGCTTCTGTGGCTTGATTTTCAGGAGACTAAAGCCGTCGTTCCAAAGCATCAACATTACATCAGCACGCCGAGCTAATTCAACAGCACGTCGTTCCAATGCATCATCCCACTCATAAAACAGCAACAATAAACAGGAGAAATTAAATTTTATAATAAATAAACTAAAAATTCAAAAGAGTGTTACTGTGCTTACATCGAAGTGCACGCTGCTGCTATCTATTGTTTGCATCCGTAGAAGACATGACTGCGTCGATACATACATTGAACTCGATTAAAGGTATTTGAAATACCTCCCGATGTATATGTATTGCCTGTGCAGGAACGGCAGATGAACCACCAATTTCTCGTTAGCTGCTCGTATTACAACTTACGCGTAACTCAAGACCATAACCAAACTTGGTTTTCTTGCATCTTAGTTTGCAGTTTATGAGCCTATCAGGCCGTGGGTGGCGGCAACAAAAGGATCAGTGGCATCAAAGTAGCATAAGCAGAATGTATAACCAACCCCACACCGTAATTCTTAATTTTAAGCATAAACAACGACATCAGTTTCAACATCATCGTCAGAGGCTCAGATTTATAAACGACTGAAAAAGTGGATTAATCCGTCATGGCTGCAAAGATAGTTACTTGCCCCGCCAAGATACGAATAACCTCAACCTTGTACATTTTTTAGGAATTAATCATCACAGCCTCGTAATGACAACCTAGTTTTTCTTTCGTCAGAAATTATAAGTTAAAGAGGCTACCATATCACGGGTCGGGACGGGCGTTTGCATTAAACGCATTTATCCTGAAATCTTGCCTTTTAATTAAAAGTAGTAGCAAATTTAACCCGATTGAGGCTTAGATAAGTGAGCAATCGGATATGAGGATATGGCCGTCATGGCTGCTAGCTTAGCAAGCTTACCCCGCCAAGATGCACGTTGTCTATTTTTTAATTGAATCCGCTTAGGGATGTTAAGCCCCCAAAAAAAGTAACCTGCTCTCCAATCCAAATGCACTCTAAGAAAACAAAAAACTAATCAGGTCAGCGCATCACCTCATGAACCCTAAAAAAACAAAATTCTGTATAAAAACTCCAGCTACAATTTAACAGAAACCGCATACGAAAGTTCCAAAATTAACAAATCGAGCAAACCTTAAATTATAACAAAACCCTAATATAAAAATTAAACGTTTTAAAAATACCTTCCCGTTAGAGATTGTAACTCAACTCGACACACATCCGGCAATATAAGATTCCAACCCAAGCCAACAAACAAATCCCCAACAAATCAGAACACCCGCAAAACAAACCACCCACCAAATCTCACCAAACGTCACCAACCGACACCGACGCCACACACCATGAACGGCGGCAACGAAGAAGTCAGTGGCATCGAAGGGAGCTATCGGCGGTAATAAATCTGAGTATAGAATCATCGTATATGCTTCGTGTGTGTTTTTCCGTTAACATCAAAGAGAAGAGAAACAGAGAAACGGTATGTGTTTGGTGCGTGTTTTGTATTAACATCAAAGAGAGAGGAGAAACAAACACGTATGGTACACGTGTCTGAAAAAGAAGCGGGTATCACTATTAAACAAGGTTTTCAAGATCGGGATCATACCTGTTAGTACAAAATTCGTGTCGGGTTTAGCAAGGTGTCGAAGTCCTTTGTCGGGCCGGGCCTCCAAACGACTCGAGTGCTCAATCTTGTACTAGAGCAAGAGAAGTAAAATGATTTTCTGCACAATTAAAAGTAAATCGTTAGCCTTACCGTGGGGACGGACCCCACGATTAGACTCCGGCGTGAGAGTAAGTATTCATATTGTCAGGGTATATGTCAGAGAGAATAGGAATAACTGTGTATTAATGATAAAACAGAATGTACCTTTTTGGGGTGTGAAATGACCCCTATTTATAGGCAAGCCTAATACTAGGGTTTCCTAGTATTTCGCTTGTAACTGTTAGTAGCCGGAGTGGGTCCCTTGTCGGGCAAAGGTCCACATGTAATCGTGTCTGCGGACGCGAGTATTCTTCTGCGGTCAGTGTTTGTCCGCGGAGGTATAACGGGTGCGGCTTTGAAGATACTCACATGCGTCTTTGAAATATCCGGAGCGTGACCCTTGTCAGGCTTAGTAATCCGGCTATTTGTTGTATTGGGCATGAGCCCATATGTATATATTATAAACCAAGCCCAATAAGCTTAATCTGCAAATTACATTCAACACATATGGGTGGTCAAGTTGGTAACAAAAAAATCTACAGTCGTTAGATTGTTAGAGTTCTCAAGTTCGATTTGCTTGATGCAACGTGCCAAGCTCTCCAAGAACGAGATCGTTACTTAGTTTATGTATGTGTAGCGGTGCTTTCGAATCTTATAGATTATTCGATTACATATCAAAGGGTACAACACAATAAAACAATTTTAGATATACTATTTCTTAAGCAACAAATTAAATAACTTCATTATACAACATACTAAAAATGAGTATGTTATTTTATCCTCTAGGTGCATGGGCTTAAGGTTTTTGTCTGGGCTTTCACTTTGTGCTTTCAATTTGGGCCGGACCATTTGGGTTTTTTTTTACATATCGAGGAGACCCCGATAAAATGAGACACACCTTAGTAACAAACAACATTGAAAGTTACCACAACTGGTTTTTATTTTATATTTAAAATTATTCAACCAGCCTATTCGCATAATTACCCAATAAAAATCGCAATTCAAAATGGCCCCCTAAAATTTGATATTAAAGGCATCAAAAACACCATTTAAATCAAAATGGGTGACAAAAAGCCTAAATCTTCATCAGGCCGCAAATCCAAACAAGAACGAAAATAACTACAAACGATGCATACAACCCAACTTACATGATTTTGGCCACAAAACTCTCGAATGAACAAAATTAAATCGGAAACAACAATATGATACCGTCCGCTGGAAATCCCTAAGACTAGAAATTATACCTTTTTTTTTTTTCCTGTAAGCCCAAAATATAGATATATAAGCTAATAACTTAAGGCAAATATGTAACCTTTTCCAAAAAAAAAGGTTTTTTCCTCAGATGAGACATAATGGTTGATTCGCTAGGTATACTCATTAACATCGTACTAACCTCCAATTAATTATTTAAGCCCTCACTAGGGACAACCAAAAAAAACAAAATAAATGAACACAAAATCATAAAGTCTGCCAATTCTATACCTGCCAAAATTCCTCAAAAAAAATAATGCTATCTTTTTTCACATTTCCCGTTTTTGTACCAAAATTTCTGCTTTTCTTTCCAACCCACAACAATCCCCTTCCCCACTCTATTTATTATTTTGTAAAAATTAAATAGAAGACACACATTATATCCTTCATTTTAATATTGATTTAAAGTTTTGGTCAAAAAATGCCCAAAAAAATCCTACAGTACAAACACCAAACTGATATCCAACAACATTAAAAATTCCCTAACAAAAAATTGGAAAAACATACCCCATTGGATAAAATTTTAAAAATATTTTAAATAATAATACCCCGTCAATACTAAAAGTGAAATAAAAAAATCTTTTAAGATACCCTCAACAATCAAAATCAAAAATTAAAAACTTTAAAATTCCTTCAGCATACCGATAAAAAAAAATACAAAAAAAGATGAAAAAAGAATATAACCTCCCAATCAGAAATAGATAGCAGCAACGTTTATTCCCGGCATGGTAGATCTAAAAATAACACAAATCAAAAACAAAAAAATTTTATAAAGCTTTGAAAAAAAAAAAGCCCCCTAGAAATTTACCATTAAAAGGCAAAAAAACAATAAACCTATGAATGGGGGGGGGGGGGGGGAGGGTGAGGGATATAGGAGCGGGGGGGGGTTGGGGGGGGGTGGGGGGGGGGGGGTAAGGCGGGGGGGGGTGGCGGAGTCAGGTCGGCGTTGGGGTGGGTGTGACGGGTGGTGTCACGAAACAAAAGTATTATTAGTACTTATGTTTTTTTTGGTTTTTTTTTGTGTGCTTTTTTAGATGCGATTGGAATGGTGGGGTGTGGGGGTGTTGTGGGTTTTTTTTAGAGACTGGTGTAAGTGAGAGAGAAACGTGGAAGGAGGGTGAGGTGGTGGAAGGATACGTGGCAATCGGGTCGGGCGGGGCATTAGTTTTATTATAACCCGGGTCGGACCGGACGGGTACATTCAATGCATTAACTCTGCCTTTAATGAGCCTCGGGATAGAAATCTCACTCTTTATATATATAATATAATAATAAAGGGAAAAAAGTAAATAATATAAGCGCGTGACCTCATAACCGTTACAAAATACATACAACCCAATTCTCATAAAGCAATAAACACGTTGTAACCTTATATTCAGTAATTTGGTCCTAGCTCTTGATTAATATAATGTTGATTAAAATATAAACACTATGTAAAATATTGTGCATGATCATGACACTTGATGCTCCTTTCTTTAATAAAGAGGTTTCAAGATTGCCGCTAGTTGATCCGATATCACACAGTTAAGAAGATCTCGGACTGCGGGGGAGTATTAGTGATAATTAGGCCCAAGCCCGGTTTGTGGGTTTTGAGTATTAGGGTTTATCATTATAAATAATGATCATTAATAAGATTATACATACGGGTTTCATCATTGTCTAACATGGTATCAGAGACCATACCCTAAAACACACGATCCCAAAAACACCATTCCTAAAAAAACACCATCCCTAAAAACTCCAATCAAATTCGTCCCTAATCCTTTGCCCAAAATTGCCCAGATTTCACTCACTTCCGTCCTTGAATAATGAAACCTCACGACCTTGATTACCTAACAAACGAATCAATGGATAAAGCCTTTGGTGCAATTGTCAAAACATGTGTCAGCCTTCAACACATGTGTCAACGAACCAATGGTTTGGGTCAATATGAGTCAGTGCGATCCTTATGGATGTTGGCCTGTAAAGTTAGTTGGCTGAAGAGAAGGCTATGTTAAACGTTGAAGTGATCAAAGATGAAGATGATGATGATAGTCCTGCTAATAAGGTTTATGTCTATCCGTGTTGCTGTTTGAAGTGGGTTTTTTAGTTTTGTTTTGTTTGAATATTTTTAGGGATTACTTCTGTAGTTTTTATTTTTATATTAAAAAAATAAAAAAAAATTCTTTTTCTTTTAAGAGAATATATTGGTTTATTCTCCTTTAGGATAATTTGGTTTATCCTGGTCCAGGATACTTTGGTTTATCCCGTAATTTATGTTGGTGATTTGTGTAAGGTCACAAATCTACACAATCGTGATTTGTGTTGATGATTTGTGCTAAGGTCACAAATTCACACAATCTTAAATTGTTATTCGTGCTTTGGTCACGAGCTGGTTCGTTTTTTTATTACGTTAATGTTTTATTTTTTCTTATTTTTTCTTTTATAGTTTACTACTCCAGTCCGAGCTTTCGCGATTTCGCCGCTCGGACTACTGGGGAGTATTAGTGATAATTTAGGCCAAGCCTGGCTTGTGGGTTTTGGGTATTAGGGTTTTATTATTATAAATAATAGTAATTAATAAGATTATACATATAGGTTTTATCATTGTCTAACAAATTTAACAGCTCAAAGTGAATATTTCAACTATACCATAAACCGGTTAATAATATATATTACGTATGTTCTTGTTTAATGCAGGTTCCATGTTTAAATAACCATTAGCATATGGAGTGCCATCATGTGAAGAATAAATCGTCGCTATCAAAAGCAAGATAGAAATCATGTCAAATAAGAGTGGAGACATGAATAACTTTAAAGCACTAACGATAAACTAGAATAAGCTTCAAAACTGACCTGTTATTTCGTAACCCTCTTAAAAATCTCATTTTCATCCCAAAATTTCTGGATTTCAGGTTTCCTCGAAGCATAATTTGCTCTCATACCAAAAGTTGTTTTAGCAATCGGTCAACAGTATGCTTATATTTTCCATCTTGCTCGTTGCTTTGTTCCTAAACAACTGAATACATCAACCAGTCAAAGGTCAGTTACGGTTACCCTCTAATTCTACATCTTTTCTCTGTATAAGTAAATATCCGCAATATATCACTCCAACCATTAATTCTGATTCAACCTATCTTAATCTAAGTATTAAAACTAACCCCCACTTCAATAATCGTATCAGTATTACTAGATCAAATAAGAAGACTGGAAATCAATTATAAAGACGTGTCCAAAACACAATTACATTAACGAGTGTTCACAATCTAACTACTAGCTTATGTCAAGATAAACACACTCATAATATCTCAAAACCAAAACATTATACAACCCAACTCCCCTAACCAATAAACACATAGCAATCTCAAACTCCTAATTAATGTTTATTAAACTATAAAACTATGATTTTTTTTTTTTTGCATTATAATGACAGTTGATGCTCCTTTAGAAAAAGTTTTGAGGGGTGCTACTAGTTTATCCGGTTTCGCTCAATAACTACCTAATCTCCCCTAAAAAAGGTCACTAATTTCTTAAAGGCGATTTTAGTAGAACCATTCAAACATGCAACGCGTCTGAACGGTCTCACTAACATGACCTATTTACAAAATTATAGAAGCGTATTTTTTCAAACAACAATCACAACATTATATATCATGTTTAAAATGAACATTAGAGAATCTCAACCCTGTAAATTTACCCTTTAGTAAATTTTAAACTGAGCAAATTCGATTAGTGAAGACATATGTTTCTATTTAACCAAGTAAAACAACCTCGTGTACACTTGGACAGAAAAGTAAAATTCACAAGGGTAAAAAGTGAAGGAAATTGTTGGGTAAAAGTAATAATGTGTGCTGGTGAAGACAGTTTAATTGGGCAAGAGTTTTAAAGGGGGAGTAGGCGGCAAAACGGGCGGGAGGGCAGGCACGGGCATTGGACTAAAACGGGCACGTCAAAACGGGCACTCATAAAATAAATAGGCTACTGGGCGAATCTTATTTATTTAATAGTTTTTTTGCCCGTCACTTTTTCAGCTTTCAAGCACGTATTATTATTTTTGATTTTTTACGTTTTCGTCCGGCTTTTTACGTTTCCGCCCGTTTTTTACGATTTCGTCTGGTTTTTTACGTTTTCGCCCGTTTTTTAAGTTTTCGTCCGTTTTCGTCTGTTTTTTATGTTTTCGTCTGTTTTTTTAGGTTTTCGCCCGTTTTTTACGTTTTCTTCCGTTTTCGTCTGTTTTTTTACGTTTATGTTTTTTTACATTATCACCCGTTTTTAAATTTTCGTCTGTTTTTTACGTTTTCGTCCATTTTTACGTTATAGTTTGTTTTTTCACGTTTTCCCCCTTTTTTACGTTTTCGTCTGTTTTTATGTTTTTGTCCGTTTTCGTCCTTTTTTTACGTTTTGGCCAGTTTTTTACGTTATTGTCTGTTTTTTCACGTTTTCGCCCGTTTTTTACGTTTTCGTCTAGTTTTTACGTTTTTGTCCGTTTTCGTCCGTTTTTTTACATTTTTGCCCTTTCTTTTGCATTTCCATACGTTTATTTACGTTTTTGTAGTTTTCCTACATCTTTTACATTTACGTATTTTTTTTACGTTTTTGTGCGTTTGTCTGTTTTTTTACGTTTTCGTCTGTTTTTTTACGTTTTCGCCTTTTTATACAGAAGAAAACTACGAAAACGTAAAAAAAACCGACGACAATGTAAAAAACCCGATGAAATCGTAAAAAACGGACGAAAACGTTAAAAACGTAAAAAACAGGCTAAGACGTAAAAAACGGATGAAAACGTAAAAAACGGAAGGAAACGTAAAAAATGAGCGAAAACGTAAAAAACCGGACGAACTCGTAAAAAACGTATATAAACGGAAAAAAATGGACAAAAATAGACGAAACAGTAACAATACGTAAAAAAAATGTACCGAAGCATATAAATCAAAGATAATAATACGTGCTTGAGAGCTGGAAAAAGTGACGGGCAAAAAAAGAACAATTAAATAAAGAAGATCCGTCGAGTAAACCATTTAATGTTTTACATATGCCCATAAGCGCCCATTTGATGTTTTACAAATGCCCATAAGAGCCATCAATAATAATTGATGGGCGAAAAATGCCCCTAACCTTAAAAAAAGTGCCCAAAAGAGCCCATGAGTTACCATATGAGCAAAATTTGCCACCTCTAGGTGAACTGAACGGTTGTTGCAAAGTAAATTTTGTTGTTAGTTGTAGTTTGAAGTGGTTAGGGCTTGAATTTGTATTTTCATTCGAAGGTTTTTTGCAAAAATAACAACGTATGTTTGTTTTTTTTTGACATAAATGCAGCCACATTTTTTCTAGGTATTTGTGAATGTTTTGGTGCAAGATGAGGTGCTTAACTATAATGAAGATATAAGTTTATGACTAGAATTAAGGAGATACAAGTTATATACAATATTTCACCTCTTCATAAAAGATGACTGCTTCTCAAGATTGGATCTGGAAAATTGGCAACCGTAAATATTCTTCCGAACACCAATTGAATCAGAATCATTGAAACACTGAAAAGGTATCAACCACTTTCTATCTCACAAAATTTCCCTTGAACATGAATAGCAACGATCTATGGATTCTATGCAACAAATACGGAAAAGTAGCGGATGTTTATATTGCTAAAAAACTCTCAAAGATGGACAAACGTTTTGCTTTTGTTCGATTCTTAAATGTGATCAACATCGATTCTCTTGAACAATCATTAGCTTCCATCTGGATAGGAAATCATCATGTATTTGCTTCCCTAGCAAGATTTGGCCGTAATTCCCAATCCCAAAATTCCAAACACATTTTCAAGGAATCAATCTCAAAGGGTTTACATAGCAATGCTCATGTAAATAGAAAAACATATGTAAGTGTTGCTCAGGATAGTAATAATCGTGTAGCAAATAAACCCGATCGTAACTTCTCCCTGTTGGATTCTGATATTTGTTCTTATGATGATGCATCATGTATGGTCATGGCTAAAGTTCGTAATCCTATTCACATCCCTTATCTACGTCGTATGTGGAGTGCCGAGGGTTTTGAGCATTTCAAAATCAACTATATGGGTGGATCATGGGTTTGGATTGAATTCCAAAATGAAGAAACTTGTATGCAATTCAAATGTAACAAGGCAATCAAGTCCACTATCAAGGAATTCACCATGGTTACAGGTACTTTTACATTAACAGAAAGGGCGGTTTGGGTTGAAGTCATTGGGCTCCCTATGTGTGCTTGGACTCCATCTGCATATAAAAAAGTTGCTTCAATCTTTGGCGAGATTCTGTTTTTAGACAACGATCCGGATGAACAAAAAGGTAGTGGAAAGGTGTGTATCAATTCTAAAGTTCTTGATTTCATTCACGATAGAGTTAGTGTAACTGTGAATGGGAGAGACTATTCGGTGTTGATTAAAGAAATTGCTAATTGGAGCCCCAGCATTTTGAAATCAGAGGAAGCATCACCGTCTGCATCAGAATGTGAATCAATTAATGGAACTGAATGAGATGAAAACAAAGATGTGTTATCTAATGGGGAGGATAAAGTCACAAATGTTGACATTAACATGGGCGATTATGTTCCTAATGTTGGATTATGGTAGTCGAAAGCACGAATACGTTACGAATATAAGTGAGCCTATTGGGGGCACACACGTTAATACACGAAGAACACGTTTATACTTCACGTTAATAATAAACCAAGGACTATTAATGAACAACACTCGAACTCTAAGGGTTAAACCATTGTGGCCGGTTCCAAGGAGGGTTCGAGTAGGAGTGTTTGTTCGGTTGTTGGATAAGGAGAACAAGGGAAGTTGCGGTTGAATTAGGAATTGTATCCTAGTTGAAGTTGGCTAGGGATAATGGGTTATAAATACCCATTACCCCATAGCTCATTAATTCTGTAACACACAACTTCTGACATTCTAAACAAACATTCGGTTCTTTTGTTCTTCTCCCCACCGAGTTCTTCAAACCATTTAAAAGGATTATTTGGTTTTCGGTTGTTACTCCACATCCAAGCTCGATTATAACTTCAAGTTTTATTCGACCTTTATTGTTTCCTACTAGCTCGACGAGACAAGTATCGAACACAAGGTGTTTGTGGTGGTTTGGTTCGAAGAAGGAAAAACCCTAAAGGGTTTCGGGTTGCTGGAAATTCGGTTCAAGAGTTTGGTTATTAAGGTTCATTAATAGAACCTAATTCGGTTGGTTTTTGGTTTTCGCATATCAACTCAATTGGTGCGTTTGGTATTCGGTTATATAACAAAGGTTGTTAGTTAGTGAAGTTAAGCCTAGCATAGCTTAACGTGTTCGGTTGACGTGATTGTGTGAGCAACCGTAGAGGCAATTATTTTAGTTGCTTGTTTCGTTTTCTTGATCATAATCAGAGGAACCATCACCGTCTACATCAGAATGTGAATCAATTGATGGAACTGAATCAGATGAAAACAAAGATGTGTTATCTAATGGGTAGGATAAAGTCACAAATGTTGACATTAACATGGGCGATTATGTTCCTGACACTTATAATGACAATTCCATTAATAGAAGCACAACCAATATACCAGATGTTAACTTAAATCCAGATAACAACACCACTATTGCAGCAGACAAGAGCATCTCAAATGAAAATGAACATGTTGGTGACGAAAAAGTGAGGGATGAAAAATCATCAAATGCGGCCAAACACAATGATGGTGATTCAGTCGATACAACTTCCAAACCCCCTGGCTTCAATGAGGTTAGGTTTCACTCCCCATTGGCGTCCAAATCCGAGCCTACCCATGCCACAAACTCGTCCTCTTTTTCATTCTCTTCCAAACGCAGTCAATCATAAAAAAAGAAACTAAAAAAGAAGCAATCATTTGATGGGTCTTTGCTCACTGTTTTGGATAAATTCATTGCGATTGGTAACGCGTTAGGATATGATATGGAAGGCAGTAAGAAATACGTTCAAAAGATCATTGAAGGTATGGGTGTTTCCACTTATTTTAAATGAATCTAATGTCCTTAAACATCAATGGAGGGGTAAAGAATAACAAAAAACAAAAATGGATCAAACGTTTATGTATTGAGCATGGTGTCACTATTTTGGGCATTCAGGAAACGAATTTAACTCAAGTAGATTTGCTTGCGGTTAAAGCCATGTGGGGTAATTTTCAATTTGAAGTGGCTTCGTCTAGTGCTCGTGGAAACTCAGGAGGTATTCTAACTATTTGGGATCCGGCTATATTCTCTTGTACTACAACCCTGGTCACGGACAACGTGCTAATAGTAGAAGGTAATTGGGCTGTCAATAATGTCAAATGCTTCCTCCTAAATGTTTACGCTCCCCAGTCCACGCAAAATAAAAAAGAAATATGGAACTTTATTTTATCATTCATGCAGAACCACGTTGGTGAATACATAGTTTTTGGTGATTTCAACGTCGTTCGTTTTGCTCATGAACGTCAAGGTACTGTTTTTTGTCAGAATATGGCAAATGATTTTAACCAGTTCATTACAGCTGCTGATCTTTCTGATATTCCAATGGGAGGCCGAACTTTCACACGTATGAATAAACAGTGCACAAAATTTTCTAAGTTAGATCGCTTTCTAGTTACTAATGGCATTCTCGAACAATTCCCTAGTTTACATGGCCGGATTCTATCAAATATATGGTCGGACCATAATCTAATCCTTTTAAAAAACGAGGTGCTATATTATGGTCCAACCCCTTTTAAACTCTTTGATTCTTGGCTTGAGCACGATGGTTTTGACAACATAGTTTGGGATGCTTGGAACGAGCCTGCTTTCACATCAGAGGTTAACAAGTTCATTGTCTTCAAAAACAAGCTTAAGAACGTTAAAGCTAAATTAAAAGACTGGATCAAAACTGAGATATCAAAAAGAAACGGGACAAAAGCAAGCCTTCTTCATAATCTTGAATCTATAGAAAGGCAATTGGCAACGGAGGGAGCCATACTCAAAATCTTGCTACTCAAAGAATGGATATTCTAAAGAATATCGCTTCAGTATTACGAAAGGAAAAATACAGCAAGAAAAAGATATTGTTCAGCTGTTTTCTTGACTTTTTGCAACACATGCATGGATTGCGTTTTTGTTTGTACTACGCACGGATAGAAAGAGTTTGACTTTGAAAACATAGAATGGAAATGGAATCCAGCTTATATTTTGTTTCAATTTACATAGAATATAAAAATCATTCTTTTGAGTTTGGACAAACATCTATCAGTATTGTTTTCAAATTTTTTATTTAATTTTTTTTTGTTATGAGTAGTTAAGAATAGAAGTAAAAAGAATTCGTGTTGGTGGTGATCATTACAAGTTTTGTAACACTTGATGAGCTTAGGCTGCTCCTAACGGGGAACAAGGTCACACGGTGTGAGACCCCAACTCACGGGCCAATGCTATTGGGTTATACAACTCACGCATGAGACATACAAATTCGAAGACCAACGGTGAGCTGCTCACCTTGTTGATTTGTGTGCAAAAGTGTGCCTCTTTGATTGTTTATAATTATATTGTTAATTATTTAGGTTGTAAGTGCTAGAGGTAATTTGTGAGATATATTTGTCAAAAAGTAAGTATTTTAATAAGAGAGTGTGAAGGGAGTTAAATTGAGAAAGAAAGCTAATGTGGTGATTAAATGTAGTATTACTGTAAGATTATATACGGACACACGCAAAACATAAAATTAAAATAAGCCCAAAATGCGATATTTTTACTACAAAAGAAAAGTAGTCATGCAGACGTCATACGTGCCCACTTGTGACATGCAACTGTTACGTAATTAATTCAATCAAAAGACAGAAATAAACACAAACCTGCCATTCTTTAAGACCTTGAAAGCTATCGGAATCCGATTTCTTAACGGCAACCGGGATCCCAAAACCAGGTTTCGTAGGTACATACGTCACACCATCAATCCAGCCTTTGAATACTTGGCCAAAACCACCTTCTCCTAAGATAGTGGCTGGCCGAAAGTTCTTGGTGGCGCTTTGTAGCTCACCGTATGTGAATTCCTTTAACCTTGGTGTTACTATTTTCCCTTGTGAACTTTTGGCTTCTTCTTCTTTTATGATAACATTCTTTTTCGTTTTTGGGATATTTTTATCAAAGCAGTTTCCCATTATTTCTCTCTCACACACAAGCTATCACACTTCAAACACTTTTATTTCTCAACTTGGCTGAAAAAAGGCTTCAATGAATTGTTAAAAGTATTTATATGTGAGTTTTTGTAAAAGACAAGATGCTAAGTCGGTAAGATTACAAACGAGCATATGACTTTTAAAGTCGAAATTTAAAACATAGGAATATATGATACTATTGTATCTAACCAAACAAAGAGATGGAGACAAAGGACTTAGAGAGTCTCTCCTTAACTGGATTATGACTTTTTTCTTTTTT